>RJWM01007780.1:0-76212 GCA_004363535.1 Dasyprocta punctata | reverse complement strand
ACTTCATGCCTACTAAGTGCTCAGTGCTGATTTATGGTGAGGACACAAAGGTAAACACCAGGCATGGTCTCTCTTAGCCACAGACCAGGACTGAGACGCCCTTAGCGTGGAGAAGACCGTAGCTCATCGCAAGTCACTGAAAACCACAAACAGTGCTACGTCACCAAGAAATCCAATCATGCAGGCTGTTGACAGCATCGTATAAACAAGTTCAAATGCTCGAGGAGGAAGAGTAGCCGTACATCTAGGATTTGAGTTGTTGGTAACTATTTCCCAAAAGGTTTCTGGAGAGTCCCACGTTGTTCTGAATCCACTGCTTTGGAAGATGAGCAGAAGATACAACACGGGTCCGTCAAAATACTGAGCCGAAGGGCGATGGAGGGTGCAGTTGAAAGCTGCTGACCAAGGGCAGCTCGCGTGGGTTGGGGGATCTTTCTGCAGGGAGTAAGGACGATCACTAGGAAAAACCAAGGTCCCAGGGTCTGGGATGGGTGACGGGGGCCTCGCCCTTGCTCCCTGGGGTGCCTGCCCCCTGCCTCCTCTGTTCCTATCAGCCTGCTCATCCCTATGCATGCTGAATCAAGGGTCTTTTCATGCCTCCTCCTCCTGGTTCCTCATCCTTCCACTGGAACTTTCTGGAAAGAGCCCACCCACTTCAATGTCACGGTCAATCTTCTCTTTTACTCCTGCAACTAAGCAAAATTTACAGCGTGCTTCATAAATTCAGTCTTGAAACTCAGCTGGAACCAAGTGTGGTGGTGCACGTCTGTCATCCCAGCACTCTGGGAGGCCGAGGCAGGAAGGTCACAGGTTTGCGCTCAGCCTAGACAACTTAGCGTAAGCCTGTCTCAAAATAAATAAAAAAAGGATTGGGGATAGAGCAAGGGTGAAAGACCTGGGTTCAACCCCCCAGTGCCACAAAGAATAAACAACAACCACAACAACAAAAGCTCAGCACGGACCCGTATGCTTTTAGGGTCCTGTGCCGTGTTGGTGAGAAATATTTTAGCACATGCACTGCCGGAGTGAGTACTCGGAGAAATAGATGGCGCAGGGTGTGACAGACGACAGATTGCACGGCAGAGGAGTGAGGAGAGGAGAGGACACGCAGAGGGGACGCGGAGAGAGGAGGTCAAATGCAGACGGAGCCGGCCTCGCGGAGAGCTGACGCTGGACAGCAGAGGAGCTCATCTGCGGGAAAGGGCTGTCTGAGCAGGGGGAACGGTCGGTGTTTAAGGAACCGGGCGCCGTTGCTGTGAGGAGGAAGGAAGGAGGAGAAGCACTGGCAGAGGGGGAAGAAGGCCTGCGTTAGTTTTCCACAGTGGCACCGGAAGTCACTTCAACATTGAGCCACTTTGCCTCCCTATGCATACAAGTGTTTTTTTTTTTTTTTTTTTGAGACAGGATCTTGAGCTCAGAGCAATCTTTCTGCCTCAGCCTCCTGAGTGCTGAGATTATAGATGTTCACCACCATCCCTGGCATAAAAGGTTACTTTTTCTTCTTCTTAGTTTCAGGCTCCTTATACAAATCAGAAAATGCAGAGAATATTTTTCAAGTTTGTGGACATTATGGCTGTTTTGTAATTTTTATTTTCTTTTGTAACTAGTTTAAATATATAGTTGCTTTCTAAAGGAGGAGCCTGGCTGTCTATTTCACATTCTTTCTAATAAGATATAATTAGTATGCCTTGTCTTTTCTTCTTCTTCTTCTTCTTTTTTTTTTTTTTTTTTTGAGACAGGGTCTCACTTTGTAGCGTGCAGGCTGACCTTGAACTCACTATGTAGCCTGGGCTGGCCTTGAACTTGCGCCAATGCTCCTGCCTCAGCCTCCCAAGTGCTGGGATTACAGATCTATGCCACCATATCTGGCTAGCATGCACTTTCTAAGACATAAATGCAATCTCTTGTGTGTGTGTGTGTGAGTGTGTGTGTGCTTTGAGACAGGGTCTCACTATGCATTTGAGGCTGGACTTGCACTCACTTTGTAGCCCAGGCTGGTCTCGAACTCACAGTGATCCTCCTGCCTCAGCCTCCCGAGTGCTGGGATTCCGGGCATGTGCTATCACACACAGCAGTGCAGTCTCTTTCTGTGGGAGATTTAGCAAGGGAAACAACAAGCATATCTCACATCACAGTCTCTGGGGCTCAGGTGTCCGGCACTGCTGTTCCCCCAGGGTCAGCACGGGAACACTGCTCGGGGTCACCTACGTGGCTGTCCCCAGGTTGGGACCCCCTGGTCTCAGATCTTAGCCAGGTGGGCAGCTCCACGGGCAGCTCAGAGCAGCAGCCTGCTGCTATCAGAGCCACATTTCCCCTCGTCTCAGCAGCGGAAGCCCATTGCATGTGCAGGGTCGTGGTTAGGGAGGGGAGTGGTCCCCAAGGGGAGGTGCAGTGTGAGCCCACGCAGACGGGGAGTCCACGTAGGGCCCTGGTGGCCAGGGTGAGGTTGTGGTGTCCACATGAAGCACAGAGCCTTACCGGGGACAGCTGTGATGGAGTGTCCACCCTAGCGGAATCTCCCTGGCCCCATGGGGAGAGGGCTTGAAAGCAGGAAGCCCAGCCAGTGAGATCTCTTAAATAGTCATTCAGCAGCACTCGGGGTCAACTCCGATTCCAAGGTACCAGTTGGGAGTGCCCGGAACAGACACAGCTGCCGAGGAGGGGACCGGCTCCAGCACTTGCGTGTGTACAGAGCCAGAGCTGCACGCACCGCAGGGTGCAAAGCAGTCAGGGGCCCTCGTGTGCCGCTCCTTCCTTCCGCACGTATCTAAACTGCTCTCAGAGGGGACTCAGGTGGCGTCGGGGCCCCGCTCGCAGGTCGGACACTGCAGCTGTCTGGGTGGGGCCAGTCCAGGGAGCAGATCCCGGCAGTGGGGTCGGTGGCCCAGAGTCACCACGGGCCTCAGTGGGGTCCCCACGGTGGGTCCGGATGTCTTTTTGTGAGAGTGTGATGGTTTCCAATCTTTGTTAGCCACTTTCCAAAAAAGCAGCTGTGGGCCCATATTTGGAAGGTTATTTATAACTTCCTTTCGCCTTATTTAGGACACAAAGGGACAAAGTTCCTCCTGAGCCTATTTATGGAGGCGCACACAGCAAAAAAGGAAGCAAACAGGATTTCTAAAGAAAGATGCTTCAACGACAGTTTCCTTCGCCACAGACAGAAGAGGGTGCAGGAGTAGAGGGCCGCCTCTGTTAGGACGACGGTCGTCACCTGTGTCACAGGGAGGGCGAGGCAGGCAGTCCCGGCTTGGGGACACCGAGCCTCGCCCGGGGATTTTCCTGATCGTCCTCCACAGCTCTCCTTGTGGGTGGAGGGGCAGACACAGAGTCTGGTTCCAGGTCCACCCCGGGGGCCGCAGCTGGCCTCTGTAATGAAACCTAGGCTCCCGCCTGGCCCTCCGAGGGCTCCCGGACTCGAGTGCTTCTCCAGTCACAGAGGCCTCGAGCAGGTGAGCGGGAGAGGAGGCGGAAGTTCTCCCAGCTCCGAGGCACCTGGTGTTGTGGGGAACCAGAAGGCGGGGAGCTGCGGGGACCCCGGAAGAGCGCAGGGAAGGGAGGGAACAGCTGTGTGGCGACCAGAAGTGGAGCGGACAGAAGCGCTGGAGAGCTTGGAGCTCATCAATTTTTTTTTTGTTCTTTCTTTCTTTCTCTCTCTCCCTTTTTTTTTGTTTTTTTTTCTGTTTTCTTGAGACATGGTCTTGCCCTGCAGTTTAGACTGATCTTGAACTCACTATGTAGCCCAGATTGGCCTCAAACTCAAATCCATCCTCCTGCCTCAGCCTCCTGAGTGCTGGAAACACAGACATGCATCACCATGCTCTGTCCCAGCTTAGGGACTTCCCTGGTCTCAATTCTAGTAATATATAATTAGCATGCATTGTCTTTTCTTCCTTTGTTTTTTTTTGTTCTTTTTGAGACAGGGTCTCGCTTTGTAATGCGGCTGATTCCTAGGGAGCCCAGCGACAGGGCTGTGTAGTCCGCCCTGGCAGAACAGAGCAGGCTGGAAGTAGAAACAGGAAAACAGCACTATCAGTACTTACTCTGCCCACCTGTTATGGTTTGTGTCTGGATGTCCCCAAACCCCCACGCAGTCCTGGGGGGCAGGCTTTTCAGAGGTGGCTGGATCTAGAATTTGTGATTGATTCACGGTCCAGTGCTGGGATTAAGGGTGTGAGTGCTACACTCACCCTAGGGCAGGCAGCCTGCATACAGGGTGAGGCTCAGAAAGAGGTTTCTTCTATGGCGGAGTACTAGGATGCAGGGAAAACAGCCTCCCTGAGAGACACCGTCTAGACGTGGGCACACACCATCTTGAGGAAGACAAAAAGGAAGGAGATGGGTTCCTTGGACCCAGGAAGAGCGTGAAGTCTGAATCGAACCCCACAGAGAGAGTGAAAAGAAAAAATTCAACTAAGAAGAAGGTGGGAGCTGGTGGAGCCTTCGCCCGGAGCCGGACTCACTGTACGAGGGGAGCTGTCGGAGCCCAGCGGTGCAGGGTCGTGGTATTGGTGGCAGCTGGCGACCCCGGGGCCTCTGCAGAACCATTCCTCGGTGGAGGAGAGTGGCAGGGGAGGAGGACTGTGCCAGCTGGCAGTGAGTGTGGAGGGCTTGGTCCTCCTGTGAGAAAGAGTGATTTGCCGGAAGCCATTCCTGAGTCAGGCCAGATATGCCTGGGGCTAAAACTGTTTTTGGCTTCCCCCAGCGGTTCCTAGCTGGGCGCAGACCCGCGGAGACTGCCTGGATGGCTGCGAGCCCGAGGAGGCTGCTCTCGGGGCAGGCCTGCTAAGGTTGTCTACTACTCCACCCACGAACAGTTGCTGGCTTGCAGAGATACAGTGCCGCGATTTGGGTTGCTGTCTCCACAGGCTGTTTACCAGTGAATCTAGAGAGAACCCCAGAAGTGGATTTTTTTTTCTCTTTTTATTGCTCGTTTAGTTTAGTTTATTATTATTATTATATTTTTTCTTTTCTTTTTTTTTTTTAGTGTGAGTGTGGTTTCTGCCCTCCTTTTGGGTGTGGTCTTATTCTGTTCCCTTTTTAAAATCTCTTTTGGCTTTCTTTTCCCTTAGTCTTCTGCAGTGGTTTCCCTAAGTTGGTGGGACCCATCCTTGTTCTCAAACCTACTTACAGTCTCTTTCTCTTTTCCCAGTTTTCTGCTTTTTCTTAAATTCATTTTGGGTCTGGACCCTTGGGGACAGAATTGATATTTTGTGAACCTAAGTACTATATATGATTGTTTTGAATTCTGTTGTATGGTTATAAGTTCAGTTTATATGGTTGGAGGTTGTAAATCAGGGGTTGGATCAGTTTACTGTTTTGTTGGCTGTGTTTGGTGCTGTGGGTGCCACTGCAGCCAGAATTAACTCGATTGATCTGGATAGTTGTTGGCCTTGCTGGTGCAGAGAGATCTGGGGTGTGGCGCCAAGGAACTAGGGACGGGGCTAGGCGAGCAATGGTTTCTCATCTCTGACAAACTGAGGAGGTGGGATTTTCCAATAGACTCAGAGCCCAGGAACCAGTTCCACCTGGAAGGTATCTCTGGCAAGTGCTCATCACCTGGAAGTCCTTAATACCACCATCAAAGTAACACACTGCTGGGAACTAACAGGTATCACTTTAGGAATTAAACTAAAAAAGAAAAGAAATGAGAAGACACCTAAACAGGTCACAACCCCAGACACCCAGTTCACCAAAAGCAAACCCAGGGGGCAATGAGGCTGGAAAATCCGAAAGCCCCCTACAAGGTTTCTTCAAAGTGGTAACAAAGCAGTTGAATGAGGCTTTGGAAAAAATGAAATCAGAAATAATCTTTCAAATAACCACAAAGATTACCAAAATATGCACCATGCTTAGTGATGTTAGAGCAGACACAGACAAAAAATAAACAAGCTTAAGCAAATTATGGAAGTACAACACAGGAAGCAAATGGATTCCATAAAGCAGATTCAAGCAGATATCCAGGAGAATAGAAACTCCATTGAAAGTATTCAAAGCAGATTAGGTCAATGGGAGGACAGGATCTCAGATATTGAAGACAGGCTCGCAGTTAGTGACCAGGAAAAGAAAGATTCTTCAAAACTAGCTAGGGAACATGAGAAATCAATCCAGCAGCTGCTTGATGAGACAAAGAAAAATAACTTAAGATTAATTGGAGTCAGTGAACAAGCAGGAGAGACTACAAATGACATTAAAAACATCCTTATAGACATCATGTCAGAAAACTTTCCTGGTAGAGAAAAAGAATTTGACATACAAATAAGTTAGGCATATAGAACTCCAATTAACAATGATCAAAAAAAATCTACTTCCAGGCATATCATAGTCAGGATTCCAGAAATTCAACACAAGAATAAAATTTTAAAAGTTGTTAGGGAAAACAAACAAATCACCTATAAAGGAAAGCTCATCAGAATTACAGTGGACTTCTCAGCACAAACTCTCAAGTCAAGGAGAGCATGGAGTGAAGTACTCCAGGTTCTAAGAAAAAGCAACTTTCAACCCAGATTGATGTATCCCGCAAAACTATCTTTCAAAATAGAGGGAGAAACAAAATACTTCCATGATAAGGAACATTTGAGGAAATTCATGACCACTAAACCAACACTCCAAAATGTTTCGAAGGACATTTTAGAAAGGGATGATAAGTACTACAGCTCCACGAACCCCAATAGAAGGAATCCACCAGGAAAATAGAAAACTACATGATAAGGATAAGTTAATACATATCAGTTTTAACCATCAATGATAATGGTCTTAATTCACCAGTCAAAAGACATAGACTGGCAGAATGGATCAAGAAGCAAGATCCAACAATATGCTATATACAAGAAACATGTTTAATTCAAAAAGATACTCATAGACTGAAAGTTAGAGGATGGAAAACAATACTCCATGCAACAGGAGTCCAGAAAAAGCAGGGGTAGCTATTCTATTTGCAGATAAAGTTAATTTTAAGCCAAGACTTATTAAGAGAGACAAAGAAGGTCACTATATATTGGTAAAGGAAACAATCCAAGAGGAAGAGATAACAATCATAAATATATAGACAAAAAATACTAGTGTACCCAGTTATATAAAACAATTATTAATGGACATGAAAAATCAAATAAGTCTTAATACGATTATATTGGGAGACCTCAGTACCCTGTTGTCACAAAAAGACAGGTCAACTAGACAAAAAATCAACAATGAAATATTAGAATTAAATTAAACCTTTGAGTAAATGGACTTAGTAGATGTTTATAGAATCTTCCACCCTACAACAGCAGAATACACATTCTTTTCAGCTGCACATGGGATATTCTCCAAAATAGACCATATACTGGTTCATAGAACATGCTTGAGTAAATGTAAAGGAATTGAAATTATCCCATGCATACTGTCAGACCATAGTGCAATGAAATTGGAAATCCATGTCAAAGGAAACCACAAGAACTTCAGTAACACATGAAAATTAAATAGCACACTTCTGAACAATCAATGGGTCACAGATGAAAGTAAAGAAGAAATTAGATAGTTTCTACAGTTGAACGACAAGGACAATACAACATACCGGAACTTGTGGGACACAGTGAACGCAGTCTTAAGAGGGAAATTGCTATCGTAGTGGGTGTTGTTTCCCTGGTTTCTCTCTCAGTGAGATTGTTGTTCGTGTACAGGAATGCTGTTGATTTTTGAGTTTTGATTTTGTGGCCGGCTGTGTTGCTAGGTCTGCTTATTGAATCTGGGGGTCTCTTGGAGGAGTCTTTGGGATCTTCTACGTAGAGTATCATGTCATCTGAAACAAAATCTATGTATGTAAAAAATTAGTTGTGACAGTCAGAGAAAAAGAATTTTGAAATGTAATTTTTTCAGGGTCACCTTCAGATTTTATTTTTAACGTGAAATGTTCATTTGAAAACAATTGTGTTAATAATTTGTTAGAGAACGTTTCATGTCTATATTTTTTATCTTAAATAATGTTTGGGAATATAAAAAAAAAGGAGGCTTCTCCTTCTTCCTTCTCTCTCTCTCTGTCTGTCTCTCTCCCTCTCTTCTTTCTCTTCTCTCCCTCTCTCCTCTCTCTGTCCTCTCTCTCTCTCCTCACTCTCTGTCTCTCTGTCTCTTTCTATTTCTCTCTCTCACGTTGCTTTTGCTGTCTTCCACTGCCATGAGTGGTTGCCCCTCTACCATGGGCCACCCTGCCTCAGAGCCTGCCAACTATGGACTGAAACCTCCACAAACTGGGCTAAGTCCTTCCGCCTTTAACTTCGGGTGTTGGGTGTTTTGTCTCAACAACAAGAAAAAAAGCGAAGGACCCCCCCTCCCCGTTTGCCATGATCTGCACTATGTGCTAAGGTGTCTCTTCTCTGCTCCCCAGCAGCCGCTGAGGCGGGTGTGGTGACGTCCGTCCTGTGGAAGGAAAAGCTGAGGTTGCCGCACAGGCTGGTGGGGGGCAGACCGGTGGGGGCCAGGCGGGCTCCCGTGAGTGCGCGGTGATCACAGAGTGGGGAGGTGGGGACTGAGGGGGCTGCGAGGGTCTGGCTGGGCCTGGGCTCCGGGCGAGCGTGTGCGGCGTGAACAGAGCGGAAGGAAGGAGGATGCGGGGCCGCAGCGCCTGCTCGGTGTCCCTCAGACGGGCAGCGCTGGACGCATTCTAGGCGCCTAAGCCCTAATGACCGGATGGTGACAGGGCCAGCATGAAGGAGCTGAAACGCAGCAGGACTCTCTCTCCTTCCTTTTCTTCCTCCCTTTCCCTTTCTTTCTTCCCTTCTTCTTCTCTTTCCTTCCTTCCTCCTTCTTCTCTCTCTTTCCTTCTTTCCCCCTCCCTCCCTACCCCGCTTTCCTGGGCTGGAGAGGTCCTCCTGCCTCAGCCCTCGGCCCCCCACTCCCCAGGCTGACCACCAGCAAGCACTTTCCTAGCTGTGATTTGTGGGTATTTACTGCTGTTCCATGTAACTCCACCCAACCCGCAGTCCAGTGCGATGGATGTGGAGACAGCGGAGGAGCCTGCCAGTGCTGCCTCGGGTGACTGTGACTCTGGAGGACAGTGACGGGGACTCAAACATCCGAAAACCTTTTCGAATGGAAGAGAAAACAAAGTTGAGTGAAAATCAAGTCATTACTATGGCTGACCAAAGCAGAGAGAAAATCTCATCTATTCTGTATGTTGCATGGTTTGTGGGTCCGCTGTGCGTGAACGGTGCGTTTACAGGCTCAGCCGGGGCAGGACGAGCGCTCTGTGCCGGGGTTCCCATCCAGACCGCGGATCCGCTGATCTCCACGCCGAGAGCACTTTAGCCCAGGCACGCAGTCCTGTTTGAGCTGCTCTTGATTGTGCTTCCCAGGTGGACCGGAGCACTGTGCCCTGAGTCACACTCAGCTTCTCCTCGTAACCCACTGCTGTGCACGCGCCCAGCGGCCCGAGGGGGAACAGCCAAGGTGAGCAGGGTGCGGGGCACGGAGGGGCCCGGGGCATCGCTGAGCGCCCAGGAGTCCGTGCTTTGCTCTTTGCTGCTGTTTCACGGTTTTGTCGAAATCAAAGGCGACATATTTACTTTGGAACGAACGATGGTGGGAACTTCCTGCCCTGTCCCGGGGCTCCTTTCTCATTGCGTGCGCTCCCCTGGGGTGTGAGCGCCCCACCTGAGTCAGCAGCCCTGGCCCAGGCTCAGTCACGGTGCCGAGGCCTCCGCCCCGGGCCACAGCTTCTCCGTCTGCAGCCTCGGTGACAGGGACCCTGGCGAGCTGGGTATGGTGGTGTGTGGCTAGAGTTCAAGCTGCTTAGGAGGCTGAGACAGGAGGATGGCTTGAGCCCAGACGTCTAAGAGCTGCCTGGGCAGCACAGAGACTGTCTTAGTTCCTCAAACATCAAAGGATTCTTCTAATTGTCTGTACGTTCCTTGGTGGTCTGCACTTCAGCGCTGTTCTGAGCCCCCCAGGGCTGGAAGCCAAATTACCCCGGCATAAGAGTGTTGGATGGCAGGAAGAGTAAGCTTCTTTCCGGAAGGCGGCAGTGAAGGGAAGAAGAGAGCTGGAGAAGCCCCAGCCTAGAGGGGTGCTGGGGTGTAGATCTAGATGTGCTCCAGAGCCTCAGGTGGTCGAAGCTGGGTTACGGGACTCACGGCTGACTTGCTGCCGGGGGAGAGGCAAGTCACTGGCGTGACCCGGAAGGCTGCGTCTCTCTTCCTGGTTCCTCCCCTCGCTGTCTCAGTTTCCCGTCCCCCGTGACGTGAGCAGCTCCCTCCGCCAGGCCCCTCTGCCCTGCTGCTGTTCTCTGGCGCCCACTGACCATGGACTGAAGCCTCTGCCAAGGTAAGCCTCTCCTGTAATTTGTAGCTGTTGGGTATTTTGTCCCAGCAACGAGGAAAGTGACAAAGACAAGGGAGGCAGGGCAGAGGCACATGGCACCACCACTGGTGCAGATGCTCAGGACGAATGGGACCGAGGTCGCGAGCAGAGTGGCCAGCGCGGGGTGGCAGGGGCTTTCTCAGGTACTGGACAGGAGAGACGGGAGATGGAGAGAACGTGAAGCCAGCTGAGGAGGAGTATCTGCGGTAAGGATCAGTAGCAGGGGAGGAGGGAGCTGGAGGAGAGACAAAGCCTGAAGAGAGCTTGGAGGAGGACGAAGCCCTACGCTAAGGCTTCTTAGGACGAGGCAGGCTGTGACCGTGCCCGAGGGAACCAGTGGCACCGGGCGGCGACTGCAGAGGCCTGCGATGGACTGGCGAAGGGAACGGTTTAGGAGTCGAGGGAAAATGGTGACAGAGAAGCTGAGATGGAATTTGAAGTTATCATAGAAGCAGTCCTGCAAGCGAGCTGTTCCAAGTCGTGGGTAGCCCGATCCACACTGGAGTCTGTGCGTGGGCCACGCAGCAGTGGAGCACAGGTGTGGGACGACGTTTCGCAGGCTGATAGGGAAACACGGAGGCCCCCGTAGGATTAGAGCCTGCACTGTCCCGGGACCTGTCCCTTCGCGGACACTAATTGTATAGCTGTCTCCTCACCGGCCTGCTTCTCACGGGGCTGATAATCCCTGCAGAACCTGGCTGTGATCTTCCTCACCTTTAGTTTTTCCAGTGTCTGGTGCGGGGTTTAATGTACCTGTTCATGCAGTGTAACTGCTAAACACAGGAGATCAGCTATGTTGTATGAAAAAGCTAATATATGTGGAAGCGAAAAATAATAATATGGAGAAAGGATGTAGAGAGAGTGCCCAGGAGAGAGGGTTGCCAGGGGGCTGTGTCTTCAGGGCCCAGCCAGCACTGGGGGGCAGTCAGAGAGGCCCCGTGGGCAGGACAGGGATTCTTGTTCCCGGGAGGGTTGGGCGGGGTCAGTGCGAGTGTGTGGGAGGTCATAACAGCGGCCGGGGTCGCTCGGGCACCCCGGAGGTGGCGGGGAGACGGGTGCAGGGTGTGACAGCGGTGCTGCCCGTGGGTGTGGGGGTGACGGTGCTCCCCTTGTTGGTTTCCTCTTCCGGTCAGGCATGGTACCAAGCGCGTCCCCTGAGCTCTCTCGGGCCCGCAGCCGTGAGGGGACTAGATAACACCTTTTCTGTTTTCTAGGGGAGCAGGTAACCTCCAAACCGTTGGCCCAAAGCAAGCGTAAGATCGCCCCCTCCGGAGCCGGGGCCGCATTCCTGGGAACATGTGCTTCCTAGGTGTCGTGGAAGAGCTCAAGAAGCTTCGGGTCCCAGCTTCCTCTCGGTGTTGACCAGGAAGCGGACGTTTGCCTCTGCTTTGGCGCAGGGCGGGTGACCTGCAGAGCACCCAGCCCGGGAAGCATTTCAAAGACGGAGACAACCGCAGGGCGAAGTGATGGAGGGAGTGCCTGGTGAGGGGGAAACATTCAACTTAGACAAAGGGAAAAAACGCCTCACTCGGTAACAGACTGAAAAGGGTAAGGGCATTAACTTCCCCAGAGCGACGGTTGCCCATGGTGCGTGTGTGTGTGTGTGTGTGCGCGCCTGTGCGCTGCGCCCCTGGCAGGTGACAGCTGGATGGAGAGGCGCGGTGCTCGCACTGCCTGGGGGCGCCTTCTGTGGCTGCCGCATCTTGGGCAGCGCACACTCTGGACTTCTCTGGCTGTCAGTCCTGTCCCGGGCTGTGCTGCGTGGCTCTGCTGAGTCCGGTGGAGGCCGGTGGAGACCAGAGGCTCGGGGGGCGGGTCCAGCATCTAGTGTGCACGGGAGACAGGCACGCTTGTCACTGTCCGGGGGCAGCGGGGGGCAGCGGGCACTGGGCGGAGGGAGCAGGGACTCCAGTAGCTCCAGGAGCCATGTCAAGGAGCCGGAAAGACCACAGTGCAGGGACAACGATTAAGTGACGACCAGCAGAGCACCGCCAGGGACCGGGGTGCCCGTGCGTCCCCCCGACATGCTCTGCGTGCGTCCTGGGGTCCTCACTCCCAGGGCTGTCGATGGAGCCAGCAGTGGGTCCCAGTGACTGTTGGGGACATCCTCAGTTTGTGCTCTGGGGACACCCTGAGGTGCACTAGCACCTTGGCTTTCTCTGGGACCAAGGATCCTCTCTGCGCCTCAGGGTACTCATGAGCGAATGGAGGAATGCATGTCAGTCGCATCTGCTGCGGTCCATGAAACTTGTCCTTTGGGAGCATTTCTGTGTTGCCATTATTTGGTGCAGTGCTGCTTCTGTTTGTGAAAATCCAGATACCGACTCTGGCACTCTGCAGAGAGAATGGCTATCAGTAGCCCCTTGGGTCTCACCGTAGAGTGGGGAAAAGCGAGTCTGCGTCTTGCCATACTGCACTGCGAGGAGATTCCACAGGCAGAGCGCGGCCGAGTCCTTGCCGTTCAGCAGGTCTCAGATAACGACTCAGTCCCTTCCCCTTCTCCCCTGCTTCAGTGCCGGTGAGATCAGGGTGATGTCTGAGTTGCACTGGGGCTGCGTGCTCTGTTGGTTCCTGCGTTCCGTTTCCCACACGTCTCTACAATGCAGAAAAAGTTGTTATTTTCCTGATCAAGGAAATTTGGTTAAGATAAAATGAATGAAGGGAGGAGGTGAGAAAAGTGTTCAGATATGTCGTACACCTGTACCGGTTCCCCAGAATGACTGCGATCATTACATACTGCAAACGTGGGCTACTAAAAATAAGGATTAAAAATCAATGGCTATATTGAAATCATTTTTACCATTAAGAGAGTAGCTGACTGGGGGGAGATGCACAGCTTCGTTTGAGAACCCAGGAAGACACACGACTGGAGGTACTGGAAGAGACTCCAAAGCCGCTGTGAAACTTTTAGACCAAAGCACTTTGCAATAACCGCTTGGAAAAATATTTGTCTGCACAACTAAGGCTAAGCACACATGTATCTCCGGACCCGGTAATTTCACTTCTTGGTCTATACCCAATAAAAACGAGTGCCGTGTCCACCAGCGGACAAGCACGGGAATGTTCACAGCTGCTTTTTTTCAAAATACAACTCCATCAACAAGAGAATGGGTAAACAGTGTCTGGTGTTTGCACTACCGAGAAATAAAAAGGCGTGAACTGGTGAAACACAGCATATCAGGTAGGAACCTCACAGATAAAAACGTGGAGTGTGAGAAGTCGGACACGCATCAGCGCAGGAGGGGTGCGGGGAACTCGGTGGCGCAGCCTCCCGCAGAGCGAAGGGGCTGTGTGCTCGGCCCTTGGATGTGGCTGCCGTCGAGTTGCTTTGACCACGCGTGTGCAGGAAGTGACGCTGCGTGACTTTTTGGGGAGGCCTCAGAGCTTGCAGCTCTTGGAATACAGAGGGTACCGTACAAAGTCTGTGCGGGAGACAGAGGCCGCTGGCAGCCTGAAAAAGCCACCAGACGTATAGTCAGCCCTGTTCAATCATGCAGCACCAAGTTCTGTGGCCAGACGGGTGACCCCAGGTGTAAACAACAGAAGAGCTGCCCCGCAAATTCCTCACCCAGAGCGAATAACGTCATGGCTGTGGGAAGCAGCAAAGTTTTGGGGCGATTTGTTACTCAGCAAAGATAACTGCGAATCTGCATTATTTTATTTATGTAAACTTCAGAAACAGGCCAATCAATAGTGATAGAGGTCAGAAGAACCATTCTCCCGACTGCAAGGGGCCATAAAGAAACCTTCTGGAAGTGTTCTATGGATTGAGCTAGTTGGTGGTCACACAAGTCTAGTTGGTGAAAATTCAGCAAGCTGTGCATTTGTGAGTGGTGTTCTCTATGTAAGTCACACACACACACACACACACACACACACACACACACTGCGTATGATCCCGCTGTGTGGACAGATTAACAAGCAGAGACCAGACAGTCACAAACACCAAAGACTGAAAGACTGTTGAGGAAGGAGGCCATTCCCTTAAAATACGTACTGCCGACCCACTTGGGACCAAGAACTCTGGGGATACGTTGTTGAATAAAACACAACCTGATCTGGTAAATAACACGGGCTAATGGACCACACAGGACCATACAGGGACAGAGGAAAGGACCAAGTGACCCTATTCCACCGTGGCACCTGAGAACAGAAAGTGTAATGAAACTCCATCGCGGTCTTGGAGAGGTAAACTGAATGAGTGCCCTTGTCCAGGCTCAGATCCATCGATGGTCTTGTGGAGTCACCTGTCTGCCACTGGACAACATAGTAGGTATTTCTGAGGCTTGAGACAGCAGCAGAGCCCAAAGGGGAAGATGCTACTTCTCTCTTGTTTAGATTTTACATTTTCAGTTGTCAACGAGTTTGACATGACAGCACTGTAAAACAGAGTTAAAAATTTCACTCAAGTCTTTATTCATTATCAAACACACTATTAAAAAGTTTCTAGGAAATATGCCTCTGCATTCAGCTTCCACCAAGGGCAGGATTTCTGGGTGAACTTTGGGAAGCGGGAGCATGGAGGGGCCGAGCAGCGCAGGGATGCGCGGGTTCCCGGGTGGCTGGAGCTCTCTGGGTCCACTGTGCTGCCGTGGGAACAGGTGTCCTCTCTTCTCCGTGCGCTGGCCGTTTGCAGCTGGGTTTTCATGACTGGGAAGCGCTCTGACCCACTGAGCCGTCCTGGCCGCCCCTCCACTCCCCCTCTCCCGGATTGCTGCCCAACCCGGCTGCCTGGGCTCTGAGGCCAGGAGCTCGCTGCAGAGCAGAGCCGTGGTGGACAGTGCAGTGGCCCAGACTGGACAATGGGACAGCGGCAGGAACAAGGCGCTCCTGTTGGGAATGTGAGCTCCAGCTGCCATCTTATCTGATACCCAAACACCGACGCCTGTAGTGCTGGACACATGTCCATGTGTCCGTAAAGGATGGACCTTAGGCGGGGTGAATGAGCAGTGAAAAACCAGAACACGTGTGCTGTGTTAACCTTGCCAACATTCCCCATCGTGAACTATGACCACCTGCATTTTCCTAGATAATTAGAGTTATCGATATTGATCAAGAGGTATGCACTAGTTTAGCCGGCGTTGCTAGTGTAATTAATTTATTACTTTATAGTAGACCTTAAAATATATGTATTCTTGCATTTAAATTCCTGGAAAATTACGCTAGTTACTGGGAATGACAAGGGAGGAAGAAGATGTGGTCCCACTCCTTAGCGGATTTATGATTTAGCTGGAAAGAGGGATACACGCTGTGGCTATCAGTCAGGACAGCACATCTGTATCAGTTTTCCATCACCGTGACAAAACCTGAAATAACTTAGAAAGAGAAAAGGCCTTTTTGGCTCATAGCTTCCTACAGCACAGCTCTAGGTTCAAGCCCTGAACTCACTGACCTTTGGTGACCTTCAGCTTCCAAACAGCAGTGCCGGTGTCCTCAAGTAGTGACCCAGTCTAGTGTCCAAGCACGCGTATGAAAAGAAGCGGCAGCTGGGAACAAGACAGCTGGCCAGGCCTGGTGGCGTGTGCCTGTAGTCTCCACTACTTCGGAGGCTGAGGCAGGAGAATTGCTTGAGAGTACTGGATCAAGACCAGCCTGGACAGCATAGCAAACACAAACAAAAATAAGAAAAAACAAGCAAAATGGAGACAGGTGGTGAGACACTGTGGTTCTCCTGATGTGTTCCAATCTCTTTTCTCGTCCCCATCACCAGGGCCAGGGTCGTACCCGAGCTGCATTGCAGACCTTTACCAGGGCTTGGCTTGAGGAGTGCTCAGTTGAGCTGCGTTGCTATTGCAGAGCCGTCCTGGGCTGGCTTAGCATTGTTCACGCACCGTCCATCTCTCCGCACACTGGCCGCCTTTCCACGGCTCAGGGGAGCAAGTCAGTTCCTCTGTCCTGCCCCTGCTTTCACACGCACCAGGCATCGGGCCAGACAGCGGCCAGGTAGCGAGGCGGACGGCAGCCTCCAGGTGACTCCAAGGCCAAGGGAAGGAGGATGGCCTTGGGTCTGGTCACGCGTGAGAAATGAGTGGGTCCAGGCTAAGAAGAGGGCAGGGGCTGGGCAGCCATCCAGGGCGGCTCCAGGGTCGGAGTCAGAGGAAGGAGTCCGGGAACGATGGGACTCATGGCACGGGTCCTCTGCCTTGGGGAGCAGAGGGGAGCTGGCGCTGGCCACGGGAGCTCCGAGCCACTGCTCAGTGGGACCTCGCCTGATGTGGTGTCCACTGCCGGCAGGATGTCACCCGTCCAAACAACGGCTGCCCTTTACCACGTGCCTGTAAACAGAATCCCCATGAATGAATTCACAAGCAGCTATTTCCTGTGTGGGGGGATTAAACAAAGTTTACTCATAAATTTTATTTTAAGCCTAAATTCAGTCACACAGCTGGATGCAAAATATATACGCGCGCATGTTTACAGACCCCTGCCACGCATCCTTGCACACACGCACTGAGCTGGAGGGACGTGGGGAGCTGGGCGTACTCTTTTCCCTCGTCAGTTGTGGAAATAGATACAGTTAGCATCACGAACAGCAAATTCATTTTTTCCGTGTATTTGCTGTGTAGTTTGGGGTTGGATGCGATATTTGCAGGAATTTCAAATTTATAATTCAGACTGGGAACATGGCACTAAACCTTCGGAACCAGAGCTGCCTCACACTGAGCTAGAATGAAGCGATAGGACTGGGTCCGCCCTTCTGCCTTACACAACTTTTTATATTGTGTTTGTTCTTTGAGACAGGGCCTTGCTGTGTAGTTTAGACAGGACGTGAACTCACTATCTACCCCAGGCTGGCTTCAAACTGTCAGTGATCCTCCTGCCTCAGCTTTCCGAGTGCTGGGATTATAGGTATGTGTCACTGTCTTGGCTACTTTTCACTCATTGCTGAGACAGAATACCTGACGCCCAAAATTAGGGAAGGAGAGGTTTATTTCTTACAGTTTCTCAGGAGTTTTAGTCCATACTTAGCTGGCTCCAAGGCAGCATGGCGTGGCGGGGCTGCCGTTCATGGCTGCTGCAACAGCAAGTTGCACTGGTGAGGGTGGGGGAGTGTGGAAGAGGAAGACCCACCTCCCTTACACTGTATGTTGGCTCCACCCCTGGGCAGGTGCAGCACTCACATCACCAATCCCGGTGCTAGACAACAAACCAATCACAAACACCAGACTCAGCCCCATCAAAAGTATATGAGGACTTGGGGGGACACAGTATCAACCAATACAGTCACTATGCCCAGCTTAGCCAACTTTTTAAAAAGGACAAAATTAAACTGGTCATTGTGGTGCACACCTGTCATCCCAGAACTATGGGAAGCTGAGGCAGGAGAGTTGTAAGTCTGAGCTCAGCCTGGGCAATTTAGCAATTTAGTGAAACTCTGTCTCAGTATAAAAAGCATAGGTAAATAAAAAGGGATGAGGGTGTAGCTCAGTGCAAAAGTCTTGGGTTCAATCCCTAGTAGCACACACACACACACACAAAGGATAAAAATACAGTGTTCACAAAAGCTTTTGTTTGCTAACAATTTGCTTCACAAACAGAAGCATTTGGCTAAATTTTGTCTTTGTTTGCAAACTATATCCAGTGGCCAACACCACCTTGGTCACCTCTCCTACACGAGCACAAACGTAGCCATCTTTTCCAACACTGTAGAACAAATTAAGTTGGTGAACTGAGGTATCACTGTATGGGAAATGGTAGCTTCGTTTTATTTTAAAACAAATGCAAGGGACTTGGAAGAGGGAAGCCAATGTGCGGTCAGCTCACTGCCCAGTAGGTGCTGCAGCCTGCAGGGCCACGCATCCCCCCTGAGCTGAGGACATTGGGGGGCTCCGGGAGGCTCGGGGAGGAGGGGAAGAGTCCACAGGGCAGAGACAGAAAGGCTCCCCACACAGGGCACAGGGGTGAGTCCCAAGGGGGGGTGCCCCAAGGGTGGTCACAAGGGCTGACCCCTTTCTAAGGAAACTAACTTTCCCAGAACAATGTCCCAAGAATACTTAAAGGAGTCCAACAACAGAAATCCATCCACCCTCAACTCCAAATCCACAATAAAGAGTTCTAGGTGTGCAAACACAGGAAACTATGTAACACAAGAAGGAAACATATCAGTAGAAACAGACCCAGAAATGACACAGATCAGAACATTTGCCGATGGCATATTAAGAAAGCTATTATAAATATACTTTGTGCACCCAAGAAAATAGAGGAATGCATGAGCATAACAAGGAGAGATGTGGAAAATATCAAGATGACCAAAATCAGACTTGAAACAATGAAGATCCAGGGTTCAGAGAAGACACAGCTGCCCCAGGTAACGGCGGATAAAGCACTGTGGAAGAAACAATGGGGTGAGTTTGAAGGTCTGCAGTGGCATCTGTCCAGAATGAAGCAGAAATAAAGAAGACTGCAAAACTAATCGAGAAAAAGAAAGTAAGAAAGAAGAAAGAAAGAGTGAAAGTAAGAAAGAAAGAAAAAAGCACGAGAAAGTAACCGTTGACACATCATGTGAATCTGTGTTTCCAAAGACATTGAGTTTGTAGTTAAACATCACCCGGCAGAGACAGCCTCAGGCTCAGATGAGTTCCCCTGCGAATCCTCTGGACACAGAAGGGAGAAGCAACCCCATTCTGCGCGACAGCGTGGCCCCACTCACGACGGCAGACACACGCCCACTGCCAACCCCGTCATGCCGCTCTAGCACACGGCGAGGAGGAAGGGACACGGACCCCCACACAGATCGTCATACACAAACGTTCAGGGCAGGTTTGCTCGTGTGCCCAGGCCGTCCCGTGGATGAAGAGGTAAGCGCGCTGTGCTCCGTCTGGATGGGAGGATACTCCTGGAAGACTGGGCAGAAAGGAGTAGATCCTGCGGGTCCCCTCGCTATGAATTCTACACGAGACAAAGACATCTGCAGAGGCAGAAAGCAGGTCGGAGACGGGAGCGGGGTGGGGACGGGGTGGGTGGCGCAGGGCCATGAGGACACTGGGCGATGGCAGTGTCTGTCATCTCGGGGACACGAACATCTATCGAGACTCATCGCAGTGTGTGTTCTGAATACGGCCAGCTTGCTTTGTGCCTATTCTTTGATAAAGCCGGCCAGTGAGAGGGAAAATGGAAGAGAGGAAAGAAAGGAGGGAGGGAGTAGAATAGAAAAAAAGGAGGAGAAGAGGAAGGGGGAGGAGGGAGGAGGAGGGGAAGAGGAAGAAGGAAGAGAAGGGAGTAAGAGAGATGGAGGAGGAGGAGGGGGCGGCAGCTCCATCCTTCATTGCCTCCTGTGCCTCTGAGCTGTCCGTCTGTCTGTCTGCCCGTCCAGCGGGCCTTTCTACTCCCAGGGCAGCCACGGCCCAGGCTGACTCTGCAGTGCTCTGCTTGGTTCCGAGGACGCTGGCGATGAGAAGCTGCTCCAATGGCCTGGGAGCCGCGAAGGGCCGTGCGCCGCTGTGGCCCTGGGCTGGGGCTCCTCCTGAGGGGCCGTGAGGAACTGAGGCCCACAGGGCTGCAGTGCTCGCCGGACCCCAGGGCCCAGCGGCCGGCCTTGGGTCTCAGGTCCTCTGCGGCTGGGCTAACGGTCGGCTGTGCTGAGCAGCTTCCTGCAGTGCCTGAAAGAACCTGAGGTTCTCGGGCTCTCCAGCCTCTGGTGGACATTTCCCAAACCCACGTCAGCCTCAAAGGCGGGCCCAGCCCGAGCGATCAGCTGAGCCAGAGACAGCGGAAGAGTTAGCTCCACCTCCCTTCCCCGTCTTCAGCACGGCGGAGACGCGATGGTGTAAGAACTCGTCAGCGAGATCTGAATACCAGGGCGACCTCTCAAGACAGTGAGGCCTGATGTCTCTGGAAACGGAAAGCCAGGAGGACGAAAGTCAAGCCCACGGTGTCGCGGCGGCATCTTCCATTGGCGGAGAATCAGCCCCACCGTCCTTCCCATCGGGACAGGACCTTTCCCGGCCCTTCCTCTCGCCGGCGCTGTTCCTGCACCTCCACCTCCACCTCCAGTGCCAGGTCCCCGCGGCGCTGGCAGAGCCTCAGGGATCGCAGGGACAGCAGGGCCTTCCGCGGCCACTCCAGGGCCTTGCTTTCCCTGGAAAGCCTGCAGAAGCCAGCACGGAGTGGGCCGCTGGCCTGCAACAGCTCCATCAGAGGGAACCCCTGCCCGCAAGCGCTCTGCTCCTCCTCTCCGTGGGGCCAGCTGGAGGGAAACAGCGGGACCTGGACGGCGGCTCTGTGTCCTCGGGTCTTTCTGGTCTCCATCATTACCTAAGCAATCGGGAGCGCGGTAGAATTAGAACTCTATAAGTATAATTAATCATTTTAAAACAGAAAAACATTTAAAAGTGCAAGACTAGAAGAAAAGAAAAATGTTATGTTAGTCCTGTCTGTCTGTCTGTCTTCTCTCTCTCTGTCTCTCTCTCTTCTCTCTCTCTTTCTTTCTTTTGGAAAAAGCAATTTGAGAAAGAAAACACTAGAAAAACAAAAGAAAAGGTGAGTGTTTATGATTTAAGAAGCGTAAATGATAATTCTTACTTGAGTTTTCATATCCAAGTTTACTACTAGTGTGTTAACTGCTCTGTCCTAGGGCTGCGTAAACCTCTAAAATATCTGTGCGTATACTATGGGATTTTTTTTTTTTTTTGGTAGCACCAGATTTTGAACTCATAACCTCACTCCTGCCAGACAGGCGCTTAAGCCACTGAGTCAAACTCCCAGCCCTGGTTTTTTTGAGGCAGGGTCGCACTATGTAGCTCAGGCCGGCCTTGCCACTCGCATTGTAGCCCAAGCTGGCCTCGAACTCACAACGCTCCTCCTACCTCAGTCTCCTGAGTGCTGGGATTAAAGGCATGCGCCATCACGCCCAGCTACTATGGGATTTTTTTAAGTTGCAAGGTTTTGGTTAAAGCCTAACGGGAAAGCTTGAACCTTGGCAGGCAGAAATGCTCTCTGGTGTCCACTTTCCTGCTTCTTTCCACCTGGCGAGTAGAGACATCTTCTTCCTCCTCCTCCACCTCCTTCTTTGTTTTTTGGATTTTATTTTGAGTCACCATCTCACTATGTAGTTCGGTGGTCTCCAACTCACTGTGTAGTCCAGACTAGCCTTGAACTTGTGGCAATCCTCCTGCCTCAGCCTCCTGGGTACTGGGATTACAGATGTGCACCACCACATCTGGCTCACTCTTCCTTTCTTAAAACTCCTCACCCCTCTACTTCAGTGACTCTGGGTCTTTTTGATTTTGCTCTCTACTTTTTGAATTACTTCTGAGTCTTCTCCCTTCCTAACTTGCTCTTCCCTTCTGCTGGCTACCCTGGAGAACTCATGATTTCTAAATCTCTCTGCCTGGCTCTAGCATTTGTCCTGTCTTTGGATCTCCAGCATCACTCCTGCCATGTCACCAGCACCTCAGACTCAAAAAGTACAAACTAAGTGTGGTTTCTCTTCTCGTTCTGTTCCGCTCCTTGAACTCCTACTTGATTAATGCTATTACCATGTCCTGGTCATCTCATCAACAAGCACGGGTGCCTTCTCTTTAGTTTTAGATACTATTTAGATAATATTTTAGATAATATTCATTGAGTAATGTTTTATGTAATTCTCTCACTAGAATTTAGACACATTTTAAGTGCTTGGCTCCATGAATTTTGCATATGTGTATTTCCTACTGCAAACAGAAACACTGAAACAGCACCCAGGATTTGGAGGCAGATTGATTTACATTGATGGCACTGATCAGGATCATTCCCAGGATACCAGGTCCTGATCTCAGGTGGTCCAGGGCTTATCCGGGATAAGCAGGCAGGAAGTACAGCAGCAGAATGGCTTGTCATTTGGGGATTGGTTTTTACAATATGCATCATAGTGACCAGATACACATCACAGTGTCCAGCTGTTGCTGAGAAACAGAAGCAAATTGTACCGAAACAGGAGCTATCACCTGGGTAACTAACAAACAGAAGTATCCTGGCTGGGGAGGGTGCATCTTCTGCTACATTTCCCCCCTCTTTTAGTTTCCTTGGCAAATCTTTGCTGGGCATGTTACATGTGATCTTCTAAGACAAGGCCCAACTAAAGCAATAACATCGGGGCTGTCAGTAGTACTAGGATGGGCTCTAGCCAAGGTCTCCAAGACTGAACATTCTCAATAGGTGTTTGTGGTTTGTTTCCTTTATTATAGGGCTTTCTCCTGAGTTGGCTCTGACAAGGGAGTGAAGGAGTTCACCTGATCTAGGAGAATGGCCAGTGTGCTTTGGATGCTCGTCAAATCTTTATCATTCGTAAGGTTCTTGCTGGCTACTTTTTATTCTCTCGGGGCAGTTGTCCATAGAGCTAAGGCAAAGCAAGCACTGGGGTAAGTATCCTGAAAAGGCTCGAGAATCAAGAATGCATTGTGGTACGGAGCAATCCTGTGACTGTGTGTTCAGGCTTCAGCTGTGCGTGGACCGGTCGGCATCGGGGGTGACCAGGGCGGGGCTTCAAGTGCATCACCTCTTCACAGTCAGCCCCAGAGGAGCTGTCTAGTCCCGGGAAATTCTCCAGAACGCTGGAATGGTGGATCTCAAGTTGGATTTTTGATACTTGTAGAGGAAGTTAATATGTACCTGGGTTATATGTGTTTGCAGGAGTGCCTACATGTACAGCTGATCTTCTAGCTAACTTTTGTGGAGCTAGTTACAAGCTAGTTTTGTGGGATTATGTCTTATTTATTTTTCAACTTTTTAGAGCTTGTGGCCTGTATGCTGAATGTGATAGATTCTGCTAGCCTGGGGCTTAGCTATCTGTAACGTGACATCCACCCAACTGGGTAATGGACCCAGAGAAACAGCTTGGCTCTCCAAGAGTAGCCTCTGTGTCCTCCTTCTCGTTCCAGAGATAAACCTCCCGCTCCCCTTTTGCACGTGCGCTGAGCCCTCTCCAATCCCAAGACTCCACAACCCCGAAGCCTCCACCCCCAGCCCCCAGGAAATCTTTCTGTCTCCTGTTTTACACAGACAGATACTCCCTCAAATCAGCTATTAATATGTCATCTTGCCCACCTCCCAAACTCCTCCCCAGCCAGAACTGATTAAAGTAACTACACTTCTTTGTTCTCTCTAAGAGCTTCTGCACCCCCCACCCGTGAAGCTCTCCCATGCCCTCCTCATTAAAGGTCTCCTCCTTATCTCTCTTGCTCTCATTTTTTCTGTGCCACTTCAGATTGAGTGCCCCAAAATATCAATCAGTATGTGGTTTTTATTTAGTTAGTTATCTCTGCCACAAATGCAGGCCAGTGGTCACTGCCAGTGATCAAGGGTAGGCCATACCTAGAGATGATTTTTCACAGCAGGAGCCTGTAAACTTCTATGGCCCTCTCAGCTCGGGTAGAGTATGCCTCGGGCTGGCCCAAGTAGGTGTAAACCAGCACTGAGTTTATCTGTGTATCTTTAAATGGGGGAGGTCGGGGACGGTGACACAGATGCTGAGTCCTGAGCTGGCTGCAGGGGTACAGGTGCCAGGGCCGTGGTCTGAACTTGCAGAACACACAGTGGAGGTAGGTCTGACTCTGATTTAGATGGATTTTCCAGGAGTACTGGGTAAAGTTCCTCTGGCTGGGGTTGATGTTTCAGTCAATCAGATCCCGGGTGGGGACTTAGGAGCACAGGTTTAGAGTCATTGGTGGCAGGTTTCCTAACAGCAGCGGAAAGCAGTAGCAGGAGAGCTTTGGCCAAAATAACCTTGTCCCAGGTGACCGCAGCGTATGTAACCTGTCGGACTCCATCCCTAACTGAGTTATTTTCATCTGTAAACATAATGTACTCAGCATCTGTCAGGGCCCAGCTTGGAGGGCAGGTTTGTGGCAGGACTGACTGGTCCACAGTTGCTCAGGAGGTCCAGCATGTGGCATCTGGTCAGTTAGGTCTCAGCCTAAGGTGAGCTTGTCAGCTTTCTTGATCAGAAGGACAGCGGCTGTTACAGCCTGGTGGCCAAGAGGAGAGGCAGCCCTTAGTGACCCGAGCTAAGTATTTGTGCAGGTAGGCAGTGGGCACCCCCTGGGGCTGACAGTCTGAGTGAGCATCATTGTTTTTGTGAACTCAAGGACACAGATTCTATAGAAGCAGCAGCTCCAAGAAATTTATCTACTGAGGTACCATTTTTTGCCAGATACTGCAGCAGAACCTTGGTGCCTTTCCAGCATGCAGCTTGGGTGTTATTAATCAGAAGTGCAGTGATGTTTCATTCTTGGAAGCTAGTGAGGCCAGATGTGAGGGCTTCTCCAAAGAGGGTGAACAAGTTTTTGAACCTCTGGGAGGTTGAGTCCAGGAGAGTTAACTTTTAAGTCCAGAATGGGATCTTTCCACTTAAGGCAAAGAGGTACTGCTTGACAGGAACCAAGTGAAGGCAGAAGAAGGCATTCTTTAGGTCCAGGCAGGGGCACCAGCAGGTGTGGGTGGCAGAAGACTGAGGCAGTGTATACGGAGGGCAATCATGGCGGCATTGGCCGCTCGGAGATTTTGAACTGCCTTTACAGGCAGAAGATGTGTATTTTAGCAGTTTGACAGTCTGTAGACATCTTGTGGTTTTGAAGACTCATTTTTTCTTTCTTGGGGGACTGTGATGGGCCTGGAAGGGACAGAGAAACACGCTGTCCCACAGCCAAGTATGTTGCTAGGGTCTCCCTGAAAATAATGGGTGAGTTTCCAGACCCTTGTGGTAACTGAACAACAGTCCAAAAAGGATGTATGGCTTTGGAAACACAGGATACAAGGTCATGGCTGCATTATTGATGGCATGGAGATCTTGCTCAAGGTGATGAACAGTCTGTCAAGCTGATGAACAGTCTGTCAAGCTGATGTATGGCTGGGCGCCTGTTCGTGTGTCCCACGACACCTGGCGGCAGCAGGGGTTGAGGTGAGGTAGCATGGTTGATGGCCAAGCCCAGAGCCGAGTCCTCAGTCTATACCAGTGGGAGGAGAGTTTTCAGAGCTTCAGGATTGTGGTTATCTGTCTCAGGGTGAGACAGGTGTCATCTTCCTCTCGGGGAATAGTCGAAGTTGAAAGTGCAGGGTTAAATGAGAGGGAGGCTGACTGGTTTGGTGCAAAGGAGACAGTTGCTTTTAACTTGAAGAGGTGGTCCCTTCCCAGAAGTGGTATGGGGACTGGCTTTTACAGGATTTCATGTTTGGTGAGATGCCCTCCCAGGCTGCAGGTTTGTGCCTGGCAGAAGGGGCGAGAGGCATGAGTTCCCATTGCCTGGGTGATGGTAACTTTTTGACAGAGGAAACCTTTGAAGGTAGAGTTCTCTTCCACTGTCTACCAGGAAAGCCACAAGTTTGCCCCTGACTTTTGCAGTGACCATGGGCTCTCAGGGGCCCAGTTTGACAGAGATCAATCAGTCCTATCTATCCAAGCCCAACAGGATGAGGAGAAGTTCAGGTTGGGATAGGTCTGGATATCAGGTGTTTTTTTTTTTTTTTTTGTCTCTCAGACTGAGGGGCCATTTAGGTTTTGTATTCATAGCCCTTATAACTCATAGCCAGAGGGTATGGTCATCTATCAGATTGGATTTTCTTACAGGCATCAGCTGCTTTTTTTTTTTTTTAAATCAGGTTTCTGGATAACAGTGGTTGGTGGGCTTTTTGCCCTCCCTTTTGGATGTCTTTGAAAAGTGCTTGACTGGGTTGTTTCTAGGTGGGGCGACCTGTGGAAAGGCCATGGCAACTCACTTGTCAGGGCTGACAGTCCACTTTTTCCTCAGTCAGAATGTGGAACTCAGAAGGAACTGCTGACAGTAGTCATCCCAGGTGGGCACTAGATGACGTCATCTGACCAGGATAGAGGCAGAAGGCTCTGGAGGGAAGGCCTCTGTGGCCTCACGCAGGCAATGTGTAGCTGCAACCAGTTCAATTGGCTGGAAGTGGATGAGTGGGGAGTGAAGCTCTAGGTGTGGGCAGCAACTGTGACGGCCGACCAGGGTGCCGAGGAGGCATCCTCAGGAAGAATGGGCCTCTTTTCTTCTTTTATTTGTTTGAGACAGAGGGAGCTGTTTGGTTTCATTTTTAACTCCATGAAAGCCCTTTTCCTGCAGTCAGGGACTGTAGGTTTTGGTTAATCAGTTCCCACCTCTGACTTCCTGGGTGTTGTGTTGTGTCCCCTTGAGTGATGGTGCAACAGACAAAGTGTGGGTGCCCCTCAGAGAGAGGCAGAGATCGTCTGGTTCCCCCGGCTGCGCCCCTCATGGGGATTCAGGCAAGACTTAGCTAAGGGGGGTGTGAGGCCTCTGTTAGGCCATGTGTCGGTTGCTGCGGAACTGCAGGGGAGGGCCCCATCAGCCACCGCGACCAGGGCTTCCCAGTCCTGGTGCGCAGACAGAGCAGCCTATTGCTCCTGCTGTCCATTGCACTCACACAGTCACTCAGCAGGCACTCAGAGGTTAAACATTCCAACCCCCTACCCTGGAGGGTGGTCCTGACTAACAAGAGTTTATCAGGCTCCCCTTTTGCTTGAGCTGAGCAGGACTGACAGACAGACTAACTGGGGTGCCCCTGGGGGTCTTACCAGAATCAAGCAGGCAGGCAGACAGACAGACAGACAGGCTGCATCCTCCTCCCTTTGGGGTCTGATGTGAGCTGCTCAAGTGGGGAACCAGGGATCTTTCTCCAGACTTCTGAGGAGAGTTGAGAAACCTGAGACTGTGCCTTCCTGTCAGAACCTGGAGAAGTCCTTACTCCATCTACGAGGGCCGTGACCAGTGACCAAAGAGGTCAGCATGGGTGGCCTTCCCAGCCGACACACCAGATGCTGTGAGAGGCAGAAACACCAAAATGACGCACAGGATTTAGAGACAGATTTATTTACGTGGATGGGCACTGATCAGGATCATTCCCAAAATATCAGGCCCTGATCTCTGGTGGTCTAGGGCTTATACAGGATAAGCAAGCAGGAAGTTCAGAGGCAGAATGGCTTGTCAGTTGGGGATTGATTTACACAATATGCATCGTAGTGACCAGCTATGCATCTCAGCCATTTCTAAGAGACAAAAGTAACCGGAGCTGTAACCAGAACTATCACCTGGGCAACTAACAAACTGAAGTATACTGGCTGGGGCAGGGGGAGATCTTGTGTTACACTACAAGACTTAACACTCATTTAGCATCTAGGTGTCTTGCGACTCCTTCCCAAATCTTTTAGTCATGAGAAACTTGTTTTGTAGTTTTCTGACTTCAAACAAAAAGGATTGTACAAAATAGAATCATTTGTCTTCTGGAAAGAAATAGAATCATTTGTGCCTGGCTTTTTTGCTCAGCTTGAGCCTGTGATAAACCTGTAACATTCATTCATATAATTACATATAGTGGCAGGTTTTTTCATTGCTATCTTGTATTACACACCTTTGTTTATTTTTCAACTCTTGTTTGGCGAAGATGCAAAAATTCTTTTTAACCAATTTTTGTTATATGTTTGCAATACATTAGTGAGTAATATTTTTAATCTATATGCATACATCTCTATATTTTCCTTCATTTTTCATACCCTCTAGCCTTCCCATAATTCAGGTTCTGGATAAACTGTGGTAGCTTTCCTCCCTGTCAAATACTTTCTCTTAGTTAAGAAATTCTTCGCACACAGCTTGAGCTTTCTTCATAAAATTTAGCTTGGCGTTTATGGTTCATTTACTTAAAAATCTGTCCTAGCGCACTGTGGCATGGAGATAAAGTCCTGCTTCCTAGCAAGGTGTTCACAAATCCTTCCCTGTCCCGACAAAGTGCGCAGTCACTGTCCTCCAACTCTGTCCTTCCACGTGTCCTCCATGGACTTCTGCTGCTTTTCATAGATTTTTCTTTTTCGTTGGGAGGCTTCTTCCATAGCCCCTGGATGGGAGACATCGGGTGCTACAGCTGGCCTGGGCATGCCTAGGAAGTAGCATCTCGTGCACCTTGGTAAGTAGAGGGCCAGGCAGTACCTGGTATGGAAAAGCCAGGTCAACACCACCACTCTGATCCTGGTGCAGCAGTTGCAGAAGTGAACCCCACTGTGTCCCCTTGGCTGTGAGGTGCCTGGACTCGTGTGGTCTTTCTCAGACACAGAGGAGCCTCGTTCCCTAGATGGGGAGACAGAAATGACAGGAGGTGACGTGGGTGGTAAGAGCCAGAGTGGTGCCCACACGGAGACCAGGCCCTCCGTCCTCTCCCTCCGCACTCCCCATGTCATGGTGCGGTATCTTCGATGACAAGGAATTATCTCAGAATCACTTTTTCTTGAAGTTTCTAGTTCCCCTTGGAAGCATCTGCAGATGGCGAGAAGAGTGCCGCTCTGTTTACCACAGTGCTTTGCCACCCCAGCCCCTCACTTCCGGATCTCTGCACGTTAGCCTCTACCAGTGTTGGGCATCTTGAAACAGCACATGAGATCCTGCGTAGACTAAGGACTTTCTGAACCTGAGTGCGCAAGGTTTGAGTCATTTTCTGAAAACCAGGTTCCTACACAGCTTCCTTCCACTGTCCTGATACGCAGAGAAACCCTTTCTTCATAAATGCAGTTAAAACTCAACTCTGGCTCAAATTTTAAATTCGAACTATGGAGATCCACAATTAAAATCTTTGGGCTATTTAACAAAAGTAATTCATTTTGCTGCTGTTGTTTCACTGGGATTTAAAATGGAACCAAAGAGAACATGAAATGAAGCACGGAAGAAATTTATAGAAAACATCAGTTTGAGTGCTGATGACCGAGGCCCCCCTCCCCGCCCCACCACTGCATGCTTGTGAAATTGAACAGTCTGAGGGTTGAGCAGCATTTTGTCACTGCGTGGATATGTAGACAATGTTTATTCCCTGTCTCCAGCTCCATGTCCTCCTGACCTGGCCAGCTCTCTCTGGGGAGCGGGGAATGTGACCTGATCTCTTTCACGCTAGCTCTAGCAAGCATCTGGATGGTGTACTCAATTGGCCTGTGATAGGTCGTGTGTCCACCCCAAATCAGCCATATCCCTCCAGACCAGGGTGTTAGGCAGTGCCCAGGTTTCTTGTGGACTCTGGGAAGGGGAGAGATGATTTTCCAGGGGAAAATCATGATGCTGCGATGGTAGAAAAGGAATAGAACCTGGGTTAGAAGACAACTGGAATAGTATAACTTCTTTATTATTGACTCCCATCATTCAAATTGTAATAATTTCAGTAAAGGTCTAAATTGTAATAGTATTAGTAGAGGACATGTTTATTTAAAAATCAATACCATAAATGCAATCACAAACATGCTTTTAGTTTATATAACAGAAGAAACTTTAACCATTATGTCAAAAAATTGTCTTCAATCATTAAGACATTAATTCATCCTCATAGCTTCTATACGTCGGACATTGTATTAAATGTTACAGGTACAAACTTTGAGGGGATGTTTTGAGGCAGGGTTGGGTTATGTAGTTCAGGCAGGTCTTAAAGTTACTATGGAACCCAAGCTGGCCTCAAACTCATGGCGATCTTCCTGCCTCTACCTCTTGAGTGCTGCGATTACAGGCGTGTGCTGCCACACCCAGCAGGTACGAACTCTTTGAAATGAGGTTACAGGTGGCAAAGCTGTCTGAGCAAGCAATCTACTTAAAATATGGATAGCACTTTTCCTTACGTCTTCTATTGCAAAGTACTGCAACTTCTTTAAAAAGTATTTTATAATAGCGCTGTAAGTGATTCATCCTGACCTCACTGTTAGTTTATTCTAATTAGTAACTGGATGAGATGGTACATTTCTCTCACTTCTTATGTCTGATGAGTTTCAGGGGACCGTACATAAAGGCAAGAACTCTTGAGATTTCCATGTTTCTTTAATTGAGATGAAACCATGACTGACCTGCAAGGACACCTTCCTGTGTCACTGGTCATTCTGCTGTCAATTTCTAGTTGTATGTCCTTTTGTTTGTGACATAGTTGTGCCAAAGCAAAGATAGTCTTTCTTGTTTCAATTCAATTGAATATTCCCCTGATTTATTAAAGGAGGATTATGTAACATTGAAATGGAGTCACCAAGCCCTAAATACCTGTCACCGCTGAGACCCACGTTTGTGGCTGAGCACAACGCATTCATTTACAGCCCCGGGTCCACTGTCCCTCCAGGAATGTGGGGAAACCGCACCGTGTCCCTGGGCGTCGCTCGGGCTTGGCCACAGCCTCCGAAGCCGTAGCGGCTAGTGTGGCCACAAGCTCCCCACTGGCTACACATCTGAACAGCGTCGAGAGGACAAGTTAGCCCATCAAAGATTTGGAATAAATTATACTAAAATGTTGGCTCCAGAAAGAGTTATTTTGGACAGGACAAGGCGAAGTTCTCAGAGGTGTGTTAAATGGACCCTTCTGTGCAGGGGCCGTCGGGGCCAGAGTGGGTGGGGAGGCTGTGGGTTTCGGGGGAAGTGGAGAGAGAGCCCTGCCCCACACACACTTGGCCAGCACCCTGAATCCACCACGGACAAGGGGTTTGAGAATTCTTCTGTAAAAGAATGAGTGGCTTCATCACTTAATATGAGTGTACACCTTATGAAGTCGGCATCTTTTTCTTGATACTTTATTTTCAAAAGAAATTTCTTTTTCTTCCAGTAGAGATCTGGAACCAGCTTGCACCCAGTTTGTCAGAGCCAATGTTTTGTTAAGTTTTAGCAGATTTGCTGAGCCACTATGAAAAATACAATTCTATTTGATTACAGTTATTTAAACTATACTAAAAACAAAGGCAGTGGGCTGGGGATTTAGCTCAGTGGCTCAAACGCTTGCCTGGTAAGTGCAAGGTCATGAGTTCGATCCCTGGTACAAACAAAAACAAAAACAAAACAAAGGCAAGACATGCCCCAAACTCACCATGATCCTATTATCCGATGCCGCTGCTCTGTGCTGCGTGTTCTTGAGCCTCTTGTGCCGGGCCTGAGGGATGGACGTCCTGGGTAGGGTCACCACCTCTTCAGAACCCTGTGTTCAACGACATCGCACGGGGAGCCTGACATTAGCACGAGGGGAGCTCGTGCCAATTGCAGCCTCGACTTCCTGTTTTGTTAATCATCTGGAATTAAGAAAGTGGTGGAGAAATATTAATTATGCACATTAAATTTAAACCTGGGCTGTGACATAGCCATTACAGTTTGTGTAGCTCTGAAACTGAGAAAGTTTTCAAGTATTCAGAAGCTATTTTCTGAAGTTACTCAAGTCATTCATGAGTGAGTGTTCCGCTGACACACGTCTTTGCTGTTTTTTACTCCATAGCATTAATGAAATCACGGACCAACCTTTGGGTGGGATTTTATTCTTTTATTAGTTGCTATTGGAATTTGGCTAAGGACATGAATTGGATAAAAACCAGGAAAGCACGTTTGAGAAGACTTTTGACTGTCCAGGATTTATAATACAGATGCTTGTATATATTATTTGTAAATTATATCTGCGCATCTTTTACATTAGTAAAATTTACATTAAATTTACACTTATATTTAGGGATAGATGTTTTTCTCCTGGAGAGGTGATTGTTAAACTTTTACCAACTCACCACTGCCAACAAGTTTTTTTTCCAGGCCTGCTTGGGGCCGAAGTTCCTCCCATGCCAGACCCGGAGGCCCTTGGCACGGGGAGGGGACAGTGGCTGGCCTGCGTGCGTGGCCACAGGGACCCTCCGGGATGGGCCACAGCTCTGCCGAAAGGGAAGAGGGAGTTGGTAGCTTCTCGTTTATCCTTCTGCAGGCCCTAAGCGTGGGCCTGACCTGCCAAAAGGAGGGCTGGAGAGAGGGTGAGGCGATAAAAAGCAATCCAGAAGTGACACATAGGTACCAGTTACCCGCCATGAATGTGACTGCTTTGTATACAAAACTACACTAATAAAAGAGGAAATTATCCCCTATTTTTAAAAAAAAGATGCAAAAAAAAAAATTCTACTTGTTTGCCCCCGAGCCTGGCCCCCAGCACGTGAGCCGCCTCCTGCAGCCCGCCTGGTCCACCTCTGGGAGGGCGGCGTGGCCAGCGGAAGGCAGGGGCTCCCTGGACTGCGTCTCTTTGGTGGCTTTGCCAAGGTAGCAACCCCAGGGACAGGGCCCAACAAAGGACGGCTAGGACGCTGTGCGAGACCTTCACTGTACCAGCCTGGGCCGAGCAGGGTGTCTGAGCGTCACGGTGGAGTTCCGGGCAGGGAGGCGAAGCCCACAGGCTCTGCGGACAGGCCCACCCGCGCAGTGGTGTCGTCCTCCTGAACCTTGCATGGAGAGAAGACTGGGCTGCTACGGTCTGTTACTGATCAAGCCCTTGGCCTCAGACAGGTTGCTCCACATCTCTGCAACTTGGTTTCCAGTAGTAAAGTTTCCTTCTAACCTGCCATTCTGTGACCCTCCGTCGGTTTTTCCAGTTAGACTACATAAAGCATACGTCCGTGATCACAATGTCAAGGGCAGAGTCGACCATATTGGTCATATCAATTCTTTGACTCCCAGGCCCCAAATCCTTTATGGCAGGAGGCGTAAATCATAAATAATTCCAGGCTACTACTCCCAGCTTGCTTCGCAGGATCAGAGCACTGACATTCTTTGGCAGATGAAAAAAGAAATTCAATTATCTGGAATGCAAAGAAAAAAAGAATACTGTCTCTCTCGCTGAAAATCGCGCTGAAGGGCAGCAGCCGTCTTCCTTGCATTAGTAAGAGCGGGGAACCGGATGATATTTTTCCCGTTCTTTGCTCTGTTCTGCTCCAGGATGAGGATTCTGATATGAATGATCTTTACACACTCAGTGTCGGCTTCTAAGACGCAAGGGATTGGCTGAACGTAGACTGTTTTAGGTATCATGTGTGATTCACCTATCATATCTGTGATCTCCGTGGATCACTGAAAATTTAAATCTTTCTCATATGGGTAGAATGCCAAAGAAAGTTTCAGCTATTTTTCAGGAGTGGTCTTCCATTTGGTTGGGTTTTGGTTAAGTAAGGCTCTAAGATGTTTAAAGAATTCAGAAACAGAAAACATTTGCACAGTGTTCTGAGTATCAAAGACTACAGTTGTTATTTAATGAGACAGTTGCTCATAAACAAATGTTTTCAGCTGAACCCCGCTCCGGGTGGGAGTTGCGTCAGCTCTGATCAGTGACTCCTTGGTGGGCGTCAGGTCCTGTGTTGGTAGTGGTTTTATTCCATTTAATTCCAGAGCCCCAACATTGTGTTCTTTTTTTTTTCTTTCTTTTTTTTTTTTTTTTGCGGCACCGGGGATTGAACTCACAACCTCACGCCTGCCAGAGCAGGTGCTTAAGCTGCTGAGCCAAACTCCCGGCCCTAGTTTTTTGAGGCAGGGTCGCACTATGTGGCTCAGGCCGGCTTTGCGCTCGCGTTGTAGCCCAAGCCGGCCTCGAACTCACAATGCTTCTCCTACCTCAGCCTCCCGAGTGCTGGGATTAAAGGCGTGCGCCACCACGCCCGGCTAACATTGTGTTCTTGTGTAGCCTCAGTCCCTGGTGAGCTCACATTCAGTAGTGAAGTAGAAAGAGTGGGAGAGAACAAGAGTGAGAAGGAGCGTAAGAAGAAAAGAGAGAAGGAAAGAAGTAGAAAAACGAAAGAGAGGAGTTAGTCCCGAGGAGCTTGTGATTAAGTTTCAAGTAAGAGAACAAACAGAATTCAAATCTCAGGGAGAGGTAGAGTCCATTTCCAGAGGGTCTGAGGTGGGGCTTTCCTACCCCTTGGCCAATAGGGGATCACAGGCTGTGTGTGTGCGTGTGTGTGTGTGTGTGTGTGTGTGCTTTGAGATAGAGTCTTATTATATAGTTCAGACTGGCACTGCCCTCTCCAGGTAGCCCATGGCTATCCTCCTGCCTCAGCCTCCTGAGTGCTAGGATTACAGGTGTGTACCACCATGCCTGGCTTCTGGTGTCTTAATTGTGGTATGTGGTTCGGCTACGGGGCTATTTTGGCTCAAGATCTTCTTCCTGCTCGTTGGATTTTCCTGCAGTATATTGGATGTCACAATTCTGTTTCAATCTTTAAAAGATTAGTGCCAAAGTGATTTTAAGTCTGAACTACTTGTCTTTAGCAATTCAGAATTAAGCAAGTATCTTGATGACCGTGGGGGGTTGAGTTTTGGTGCATATTTCTTAAGAAATGGAGCAGACATTCTCCATGCCTTTAGAACAAACCAAGCCACAAAACCGGCTCTCTCTCCCTGCACCTTGTTGCCAACCCCTGCCAAACGCAAGACCTTTCACCCCACGTTGAGCTCTGGAGACAGCCGCGCCTTAATCGCCATGTGGCTGCTCACGCCCGCCACTGCCACAGTGCTGGCTGCTTCCCTGGCCCACCTGATGGCGTCTTCACCTGCAGGAGAGAAGAGGGTCTCAGACTTCACCTGGCCACACACCAGTGACTCCTGACTTGGTTTTAATGGAGACCAGATGGAAACTAACAGATGAGGGGCTTGCGTCGTTCTCGTGCTTTACTTGTGTGTGTCAGTCCTAACCCTTGTGTCTGTCAGTCCTAACCCTTGTGTGCGTCAGTCCTAGCCCTTGCTTTCTACAAGGGTCTGAGTAGTTACTCTCATTTTTCTTTGCAGTTTGAAGACCGCTTCTGTTCAGCAGCTTACACTCAGCCCCCGGGCTGTGGTGGGCGACTGTCCCTTCTGGGCTTGTTTGGGGTAAATCAGTCAGCAGCAACTCTCGGGACCCTTTGGCTTGTCTGCTACTTCCACTGTGGCAAAGTTTAGGCAGGGATATACCTGCCTATCTATATCCTGCATGGTGTTTTATTTTTTAAGTTTCGTGAGGCAGGGTAATGGAATACAGAATGCTGTACACGGGTTCCTCCTCTATGAATTAGTCTCTTTTATCTGACTCTGACCAAAACAGGCTTTGGCAGGCTTTCTCCCCTGCTTCTAAGTCAGACTAAGACTATCAGTTCCGCTTAGGGAAGCTGTAGGGAAATGATTTAACTCTTCAATAGACCCTTACTAATTTTTCCCTTGGTTGCTTTTTATTACAAACTATAAACAAAATTAGAATGCATCTCGATGCAACAATAAAAGGAAAATAGTAATATTAAAAATACATCAAATGCAGCTCTAGAGGGAAGTGGATTTTTATTCAAGGACTTTTAAGAATCATGACACTGAAGAACCGCTTTGCTTCCAGAGGCTGCTGACCGGGTTTTTAGCATCCAGTCAGAGATCATTTGAATAGAATACTAAAAGAGCCTTTAAAAAATGCAGGGGAAGAACACCTATCAGAGTGCGGCGGGCACGTCCTGCGCGGGGTCTCCTATTTCTATTCAAACTGACCATTTTCAGAAGTCATTCCGTGATTGGTGCCACAATAAAGCTCTTGTACCAGGATTCTGGGACAAAATGTAAATGAACGGAGCGTGCGGGATGGAGAGACAGGAAAGAAAGGATCAAAGGCTGAGAAAGGAAAGGGAGATTATTGGGGAAAAAAATGTTTAATAAACGCATGGCGTTCCAAGAATTTACCAGGAGAGAAATGGTCTTGTTTCACTTTTCAAGTAGCAAATTTATTATAAATTACCAAATAAAGACTTTAAATGTTTTCCAAACCATGGAAAGCAAAGAAGGTGGGGGAAATGGTTTCTTAGGCTCTTGGTAGTGTCATAAAACTTATCACACTGAATTCTCACCATTATCCTAGGAAGTGGGATTCCCACCTCTCTTTCCTTCGGTACCCACTCTAGGGTGCCCGGCTCAGGGTGGCAGGCAGTTAGTTCCATGGAAGATGCCTCTTCTGGCTGCCCCCTCCTCCTCTGCCCTGCCAGGAATTTTGGAAATGCAAGACAGGAACAGCCTGCTGACTTTATGCCCAAACCCTTCCAGTAGTAAGTCATCAAAGAATAAGCACAACCAAAGAAGCATTTAATCACCGTTTATGATTAAGTGGCATTTGGGAATTCAACTTCTTCCGCTGCCAAGGTGCAGGGTAAGATTCCCTGCCACGCTTCCTGTATGCCAGGAGCTCTGCACCCCCTCCCCGTGTATTACCTAATTTAATCCTGTCAGTAGCTGCAAGGCAGGTGCGCTCTTTAAAAAAAAATTTTTTTTTTCCAGAATTTAAGGCTACATGGATGTTGTGGCCAATATTCTATAAGAAGTATAGGGCAAAATCTGGTAATTTTTATTCCAGAGCTTTAGTTCCTAACTACCTCACTTCAAAGCCAGCTCTATGGGCCGCCCTTCATTTCACTCAGGGCCCTTGGGGAAAGAGGTGCGTCCTCTCTGTCCTCCCGCTCCCGTGACCTCACCACTGTGCCTGGGGTGACTTTCCTCCTATCACAGCACCCGTCACCGGCAGGTATGCAGCGAAACCCAGCAAACGTCCCAGCTCTCCGCCCCCAGGCTGCCTTCCTGCCCCGATGCTCTGCCGTGGACCCAGCCTGAATCCCCCGAACGTGAGTTACAGCTTCACGCCTGGACCAACTATGCCGGCGTCATACTTGCCGAGGACGGTCTGCTCTTTCATACTACTAAGGTGACCGAAGAAGACTGGAAAGAATATTTCTAAGGCCCAGAGTGGAGATGTCACAAAGACAGCTCCAGACGGCACCTGTCAAGGACCCCATGGAGACCTCCTGGAAGGAGCTCCCGGCTCTGCGGTCAGTTTATTAACAGCCCACTCCCTGGGGAGCTTTCAGTAGGCTGATCCCTCACCTAAGCCATGACGCCCTGGCTTTGAGTTTCTTCCGTGTTGATTCAATATCTGTTTGCTTCAACTGTGAGAACTGGCAACGGCTTGAAGCGCAGAAATACTGGCTCACTGTCCACTTGAGCGATGGCCTTGTTCTCTCCGTCCTCAGCTGCTGTGGCAGCAGGCAGCGTGGGACTGGGGAGGGCCCACACCTCTGGGTCGCCTTCCGCCCTGCCATGCTCCGCCTCTCCCTCAGAGAGATGTGGTTTCTCCACAGACACCCAGAGGAATGTGGTCCGAGAGAAAGATCTAAACAGTCGTGGCTTCCCCTGACTCATCCACTTACCTGCGCTGTGCCCGGTGTGTCGCTGGTTACTGAAGGGCGCCCGTGATGCCTTCTGTCCCATGCCAAGCACCCACCTTGTCCCTTAAACACTACTCCAACTTGCTTTATAGTGATTTCATTTCTGGTAGCTGACAACAGTGTAGAAAGAGCCTTAATCAGAGTGGACAGATGAAATAAGAGTTTTAATCTTCAGGCAGACTTCCAGTATATTTCTAATCACTTAGGAAGTTCACATTGCAGTGGCTATGGGGAAATACAAGCTGAGTGTTCCTTAAAAGAAAAAAAAAAAAAGAAATACACAGGGAGAGAGTTCTGAGATGTACAGTATTTCTGCTTGTGACAAGTGACAGCCAAATTGTACTTGATGACCACGAATGAGTATAAATCAGGGGCCTTAACCGTCAGAGGCCATGACGGGTCCCGCAAGGAGATCATGCACTCTCCCAAGTCACACAATAAGTCTGCTAGGGTTGGAAAGAAAATAGGTGTGGATTCCCAAGCCCATGTGTTTTTTCCATATTCATAAAAGTAAGTGCGGAACCAGAGCCCAATAAGGAGTTCTGCTTTTCCTCCCTCCTTCTCCAGTAAGTGACTAGAAAGCAGAAGGCCAGTGCCGTGTCCCCGGCTGCCCTGGCTGGTGTGGGGGAGCGGTGAGTCCTCCTGCTGCTCGGGGCTCAGAAGGCTGCAAGCGCCTGTGAGGAGTCCCAGCCTCCGGATGGTGGGGGCCGTGGTGGGGCCGCAGTGTTCTATGCTGATGAATTACTGTCACATATTCTTCACGCTGCCTGTGTTCGATTTCACATCTGTCAGTGAAATGGCCCAAAGTGGCGCCCTTCACTGTGGGACGGTCTGAGCTATTTTATTTTGGGTGTACCTGATCTTGGAAGGTGGCTGAGGTAGGGGCAGGGGTGCCAGATCAGTATCAGGAGATCATAACAAGTGAGACCAGAGGCAAATCTATGCATCTGGCTTGGGAGATAATTAGTCACAGTGACCTGGATTCGAGTCCAAGTGGGATCAAGATTTGTAAAATTACAACTCTTCAGCCTGCTTCCGTTGGACGGAAGCGTGAGGCTGTCTGTTGGCTGCAGACGTGGTGGGTCTGCTACAGGGTTCTCGGTCATGAGGGCCCTTCTGTGAGGTCCAGAGTCCTGCACATTCTCTCCCAAGCAGGCCACATGTTCAACAGAGCTGTGTGGCCTCCGGGCAATTTGGATAACATCTGTTCTGCCAGCACCCTGACGAACTCCCGTGCTAGGGCCGTCACGAAGCGAACTGCCGCGTGTTTGTCACTAGGTTGTCCTTTGTGTGCAGTCTCTGCTCATTCCTGCAGCTGACGACAAAGAAAGCATCATGTGTTACAGAACAGCTGCTTCCTGGTGACTGCGCTGAAACTCTGACTGCACCGTTTTCAAGATTGCCTTTCTTCTTTCCACGAGCGAGCTGCTCTCCTGGGCTGGGCACTGGGGCGCAGTGTGGCACTCGGTGCCCCTGCTCTTGTGGAGTCTGCATTCTAGGGAGGAAGATAGACCATGAACAAAATTTCCAGAGCAAACAAAATAGGAGGATACTTTAGAGACAAGTAGGAGGCCGCTTTAGAGGGATGGTTGGGGAAGGCTTTTCTAAGAGCCAACAAAAGGCTGAAACAGGGTTGACCAGATGCCCCAACCAGGGGAAGCTGGGAAGAACATCCTGGTTAAAAAGATCAGAGGCAGCAGGCCGTGGTACACGGTGGGAAGAGGGCAGAGAGGGAGCCAGAGACACCCACTTTGACAAGGAAGGAGTTTGGGTTTTGTTCTAAGTGTCTCTAAAAACCACTGGAGACTTCTGACTTCTGAATCACATGATACTAGTATTTCAAGGGCACTAACACTGTCGCTGGAATTAGATGGATAAAAATGGGCAAAAGAACACTGGACGGCAGTCATGCTGCTGAGATGCAGGTGGCTGGGCAGGATGAGAGCAGCAGTTGTACTTGAGACTGGAGTGGGGAGCACTGGGGCAGATGACTTTCAGGAATGGGGTGAGGGTGAATCCCACAGTCACGTCTTGGTGGTGCCGGTCTTGAGATGGCTGTGGGCTTGCAGTGCAGAGTCAGGTTGGAGAGCAAGTTTGTCTACCTGCCTCAAGCTCAGGGCTGGGATAGAAAGGTGGGCTTCTTTGCAAATGGGAGGCTCCCTCAACTACATTCAGAAGACACATTAAAATCATGATGGCTCCCAGAAAACAAAACCTTGGAAAGTGACATTTCTAGAAAGGATGAGTAGCTATGTTAGTCTCACAGCAGTTTATTGGATGGACACACATTTTTACATGAGGTGCATAGAATTTGTGCTCTCCAAGCATGGTTTACAAAATCTCAGTAGAGGCTAACTTCCGGGATCTCCAGGAAGTCACATCTAGGGGACAGCACACACCTGGATGGACACCTTCGAGCAATTTTTTGCACTGTGCTAGACCAAAGCCTTCTGCAGGGTGCGCACACACATCACTGACCACTGAATGAGGAAGGGGTCTTGTGTCTAATCCTCAGGTCACTGGGGTCAGCCCTGGAGGTCAAGGGATGATGTGGGAGGCAGAACATTCTAGAATGTTCTACACTGTGGGCTCTGAGACTTGGGGAGAGAGTCATGTGTAGGGCTAACACAGTCTGTAAAGAGCACAATACTTGTTGGGGTCTGGGGGAGCCTTCACAGCAGAGGTGACATTCGAGGTACATCTGGAGCAATGAGCAGGAGTTTGTGGGGGACCTGAGAAGAGGGGGAGGAAGATTCTTTCAGGTATATCCTGGAGAAAGCCAGAAACACTCCTCACCCTTGAATCCAGCTGGACACACAGACCCAGGTGATCTTAGCGAGGCCACAGGAGTCATTGTTTTCCTCCTGAAATCTGCCAGTGCTAAACTCTCCAGGTCTCATACATGCATTAAAAATCCCAGAGCATTTTATTTACTCAACTTGTGTTGGCATGAAAACACATTATCGTCCTCAGCTTTGACCTGGGAGTGCATTTCCCCACATCCTCCCTTCTTTTGTCATAGGCAGAATTAACAAAACGACACATAAGTGGATTATTGCAGCATAACTATAGCCTTCTTCCTTTAATGTAAAAAAAAAATTCCAAAATGATAATTACAGGTAATTACCAGTGTGTAAATCCTAGTCTGTTCACCTTCTAACCTATCGTGAGTTCAGCTGGCAGTCACGACCCGCAGATGGGGGCTACGCTGAAACAGACCAGAGCTCTTTGCAGTTCTTTGTCTTTGCGTTTGTAGCAAGATGATTCTCCATCGCTTCTTGGCTGCTGTTTGCGATACGGTCTCTTCCCATTACATCCCGTTCATTTTGAGACTTTCTCAGTACAGATGCTTAACTGAAGAATAGGAAGGCGATTATTCTGAACGGGGCTTTCCTGCTCCGGATCATAGCGTATTAGCAGACCACTGGCCTGCTTATGTCACTGAAGTTCCAGAATTCCTCCAGCTCTTCTGGGAACCACACAGCAACAACATCACAGCCAACACAAGAAAACACGGATTCTAATGTATTCTTTAGAAGTCAGCCGGGCAAGATAGATTGAATATGCAGTAATGGTTTATAGCAACAGCAAAGGAGGGATTCCTCTCACCTCCCCAGGTGAACAGAGGATGAAATGTGTTTTTCTGCTGCCAACTTTAAGCCTGCTTCCTGTCTTGACTGTGTGAAAGCATTTACTAAAAATATAAGTGACTTTCCTTGAGGAAGTTACGCAAACTGATTTCTCTGGGTGCTGAATGAGGATAATACTTCCCGCACAGAGTTGTGAGAGTAAATCAAAGCGTACGTATAGTTCAGCCTGGCACATTCGGAGTGTGTGGCATCTGTTAATTGTTTTCCTATTTCCTCTTACCCAGAAGCCTTCATGGGGCTATTTTTACACAGTACTCCTGATTCCAAAAGTTTCCAACTTCAATAATTAATTTCAGATACCAATTAATGCTTCATAAGAAATCCTTCCCCAGTGACCCTTCTGAGTATTTACTTAGTTATGAAAGCCATAACAAGTCCGGAGGCTGTCATTTGGAGTTGAGTTTAGGTGTTCATCTTGTTGAAACTCTTTGACCCAAATTGCTGGAAATGTAGTTTCCAGGTTTATGTTCTCTGTGACAATTCAAGGACCTCTTGAGAGGGTCACAGAGGTTCTAGGGCAAAATTCTGATGTATCTCCAAGATGGAAACGTTTTTATAGTCCTGGTTTTTTGTCTGTAAGCCTTCACATGAGTTAACAAAACTGTTAAAAATTAATGTCTCACTTGATTGTTACTTTAATGAACAAACAATTTTTAAGAAGTAATGAACCAAAGATACGGCTTATGTTAAAACGTGATGCTAAAGCTGGATATTGAGCAGAGTGACCACATATTTCTATTTGCCTGGATAAACTCAGTTTATGCTTGTGGCATTCTTGCAGTTTTTTTTCCCTGGGGAAGAAAAAGAAGAAAAAATTTTAGCTCACGATTTCAGAGGTATCAGTCCATAGTCACGTGGCTCCATTGCTCCTGGGCCTGTGGCTAGGCAGAAACATCCAGGAAGCAGAAGGAAAGGGAAGAGACCCCTTGGGATTATTATTAGTGCCCCTGCTCATCTCCCCAAGGTTGTCTCAAGATGTAAACTGCATGAATTGTCCCAATTCGGCACTATGTTGGAGCACCCTAGGGTGGGCCACTGTTCCTGCCGCCAGCCACATGGTCTTTCCTGAGCCTCCGCCTGGCAGAAAAGTAGAAGGAAGCAAGGCGCACAGTGCCAAGGTTTTGCTCCATGGCTGCAGTAAATAGCTGAGTCTGCGGATGTCAAGGATTTCCGAGGTTTAATCACCCACTGTGCCACATGTGCCCGCGGAGTGCTTCCTCGCCTGGGATCCTGCACTCTCTGGCAGCCCGGCTCCAGGCTCGTTCAGAAGGCCTCCCTGGTGTGTGAGGTCCCTTCCTATCACCACGTTTTAATGACACTGGGGCCCAGCCTGAGCAACTGCTTTTCTGCCCACAAGCTGTACTGTTGCTCCAGTGGACTTCTTTAAACCGTGAATATGTAACTCGTTCAGTGCCTTGAGGAGCAGGGAGCTGCAAGGATCTAATTTCATTGACTGACGTGGACTGCAGGGACGCAGAGCCTGCTTGCATCCTTTGTGAAGTCTGGATTCGGAGACACACACGCCGCCCCTGCTGCTTCCACGAGCCCCTGGCTGAGAGACGCCGGATCTGGGGGCCAGATGGACATGGGAGAAACAGCATTGGCCTTGGCGGGAGATGTTTCTTGCCGGCTGTGTTTAGGAAAGACTTCTTCCCAGAGCTGGTGTGGTCCCATTGTTACCATCAGATGAGCAAGTTGGCGAGAACATGACAGGTCACTCACCTACCTTTGAGAGGGCAGTGGGCGCGCTGCCCGGGAAACACTGCCCTGAACAGCCACGAACAGAGTGGGTCAGCCGCACAGCCAGAGAAACCGACACCACCTCCCACCTCAGCTGCATGCTCTTTATCCCCCAAACTTCTTATTCCCAATGGAAATGGAAGAGTAAGTGCTTCCTGTTAACGTAATGCTGACCGAAGAACCAGCACAGTGAGCGGACAGTACTTACCGTGCGTTGGGTGTGAGGTCAGCCTTTTACATGGAGTGACAAATTCACTGCTCACTAAACTTAAGGAGCTGGACATTACTCTTGTTATTTTATATGCAAGGAAACTGAAGCTTGGAGAGCCACCGGCATGCAGTCAGTAGTGCTGCGGCTGGCTCCAGAGTCTGTCCCCCTGCACGGTGAGTGGCTCTGCCTCCGCTGCTCTGTGGTGTTCTAGAAAGGACCTGGGAACCTGCAGCTCCCAGCAGCCTCCGTTGCTTAGGCGACTGTTGCTCCAGGCGTAAGCGTATGGTGGCAGGCCATTGTCAGGTGTGCCTGTCTGTAACCATGCCAGGTCCTGGGAATGTGAGGCATGGTCAAAATACACAGGCAGTGATTCAATTCAAAAACTTGTCACAGTAAAGGACACATCGCCACAACCCCCTTCCTTGTTCTGAACGCGCGTGCCACACCGTCTGCAGCAGCTCTGCAAGTCCTCGCTCTTGGGCGTCTTCAGCTGCGCTGTCCTGGCTGCCTCCTGCCTTCAATTGATGCAAAACTTTGACCTTTCACAGCAGCTTTGACTTTGGGGGAGAGCCTGAGGTCACACGGTGCCAGCTCTCCTGAGTAAGGGGAACGCCGTGGTTTTAGAAGCCCGCCCCTGCACTGGGTGGCAAGCAGCAATAGCAGTCACCGTATTTTTGATCATGCCTTGAAAAGAGACTCACTAAAGAGGACTTCCAGAACTCCTTCAGAAAGTGACAGGAATGACGGGATGTGTGAGTTCAGTTTTCTTTTTGTTGTGTGTGTGGTACTGGAAATCAAAGTCGACCTCATACTTGCCAGGCAGGCGCCGTGCCGCTGAGCTGTATCCCCAGTCCTGGGATGCGTGTGTTTAGAGGGAGCGGGAGGAACTTTTTTTTTTTGTCTTTTTGAGACAGGGTTTCATTATACAGTTCAGGCTGGCCTTGAACTCACTTTGTAGCCTAGGTTGGCCTTGAACTCCTAGTGATTCTCCTGTCTCAGCCTCTCGAGTGCTGGGATTACAGGCATGTGCCACTATGCCCAACTGAGGGGGAAGGCTTTGAGGGGGCTTCATGGCAATGTGTCTTTTACTGTAATAATTTTTAAAATTCAAACATTCACTGTGTATTTTGATTGCAACTCGCATAGTCACATCTCTGCCCTCAGCCTTCTTTTCTTAGGGTGCAATATCTCCCAATTCCTCTACTTTGGTTATGAAAGTGAGCGGTTTCCCAAACAGAGTCATTGTAGTTGTTCTCACCAAGGCCCGGGAGCTTGCTTCACCTTGACTTTCTGATCATTGCCTTTCTGCTTTGATGGCATCATGAAGAATAAGAAGGAGAAAGAGGAGGAGAAGGACAGGGAGAGGGAGGGGGAGGGGGAAGGGAAGGGGGACGGGAGGAGGAGGAGGAGGAGAAGAAGGAGAAGAAGAAGAGGAAGAGGAAGAGGAAGAAGAAGAGGAAGAAACTAAACAGGATTAATAAAACACAGCCTGTGCCCAAGTCCGCAGAGCCACAGGTTGCTTTACCAGGACAGCAGGGCACCGCCAGTTCCGTGGAAGATAAGATGTTTGGTTCCCATGGAGAGAGGCCTTCACCAACCCCATCACGGTCCTCATTCGCCCAGGAAACTCTGTTGGTGGGTAACCTGGGCAAACACCCAGATAAAGGAGCAGCCAGCTGCGGTGCTCTGATGCAACCTCTCCCGTCTTTAGTAAGTGCTGGGAGATAATTGATGGTTGTGTCTTTTTTCTTGTTTCTTGTGGTATTGTGATCTTCCTCCTTGGAAGACAGTCATCCTTTTAAGTGGGATCCAACGATCTTCCTCAAAGGTTGGAAGTCCAAACTGTGCCAAAAGTACTTTGAAATCATCCTTAATATTGGGGTGCCGGGATTTGGGAATAGGAAGGTGTTTGTATCTGGAGTTGACTTGCTAGTTATACTACATGATTCTGTGTACATTTCATGTTCCATTCACAAGAGAGGGGAAGCAGCGCCCAGGTTGCACACGATACTTGCTCAAAAAGAGGTCAATTTCTTGTTCTACTGTAGTAAATTAATTTATGCATCACCATGGCTTTCAGATGCCATGTGGTATCCCCAGTTTCGCACCCCGCGTTTGGTCTAAGTTGTCACATGTGGTGTAAACATGTGCCCCACTGGCAGGGATTGTCCCACGAAGGAGCATGCCAGGCTGGGCCTCTGCACCGTGTCGGTTTAGAGAGAGATATTAGACCATGCTGCGGACACTGCTGCAAATGCTCTATGGATTGCACTGAGGATTTATTTAACATGCAGTAGAAAACTATTTCTACTTCCTTTTTACTTTCCCTTCAAGACGTGTCGCCTACATGGACCAGCTCCCCACAAAGGTGGTCATTTGTGCTGCAAACATGGTCACAGAAAGGAAATAAATAGAACGAAAATCCAAACAAACAAAAATGAAAATGATCCCGCGCATGGCGAGCCTGTGATTTCCTGCAAAGTGTTCTGTCAGCTGAGCCTGAAGAAAAAGAGCTAAACTGAAAAGGAAGTTGGGAGTGAATACATCACCAGGCCGGCTCCCCGAGGCCTCTGAGGAGACGCGTGTCTGTGCTGCCCTCCGGCAGGCGCACCAGTACGCCGTAGCCGGGACCCGGGGACTCTGTCTCCTTGCTTTCTTGGTGGCTGCACATCAGTGCCAAGAGTCTTCTTGCTCCTGTTCTGATATCTTCTTGATTTATTTTTAAATTTCGCATCTTCCTGTCATTTCGACTACTGTTCATAGTCTTCCATACCCTTGGAAAGCTTTTTAAAATTTTAATTTCCTTCTCTAGTTGTCGGGATTGAACCAGGGCCTTTGCACTGAGCTATATTGCCAGCCTTTTCTTATTTTTTATTTTGGTACAAAATCTCACTAAGTTGCTAAATGGCCCAGGCTGGGCTGAAATTTGTGATCCTCCTGGCTCAGCCTCCCAGAGTGCCCAGATGACACACGTGTCCCACTGTTCTGTCCCCTGGTCTGCTTGTCTTGGTCCTCTGTGGCTCCCCACCTCCTGCTGTCATTCAAGGCCCACTTCAGGCACCATGGTTGCTCTGGGAAGCCACACCCACCCAGCTTTTGACTTCCCTGGGCTCTGCCTCGCACTTTCTCTCCCTGCTCCCTGACCCCTGGGCCAGTGCAGCTCACAGTTCGCTGATCTGGGCTGCGGGATGCTGGGTGCCGACTAGCCTTGGTTTCTCCAGGATGACCGGTGTGGTGGAGGGCAAAGGCAGACCCGACTCATGCAAGTCACAGATCAAAGCAGGCTCAGACTTCGCTATTAGCTGTGCTCATAAATATTCTGCCACTGTGACCTGTTATCCATCAGGCCAGTCCCAGAAAACTCACATTTCCCATATTACAAAATCGCAACTCCAATCACCAAGGGGCAAGAGTGTTTGTTTTTAGGTGGCTTGTTTATTAGTCAAAATCTTGATTTCATTAATTTTTTTTGGATTCCAGATACAGACCAAATTGCAAAATCAAAGGATCAAATTGCATTTAAAATTTTGATGTTTTCTGGAGTTGTGTTTGAAGGAAGTTGTATAATTTATGCCCTACCACACACTCGCTGACATACTTGCTTAAATTTTAGATCCGAAGGTTAGAAAGGCATAGTTCATTGTTGTGTTAATTTGCATCTTAACAACTACCAGTGCTTTTAACATTTTACATGAGTGATGCATATAAATCTATGAGAAGTTTCTTGCGTCTCTCTTTCGGCTTATTTTTCTTTTTACATTTATTTCTCATTTCTACCTTTATCTAATGTCAGAGAGGTTTTTTTTTTTCTGATGAAGCAATGTGTATAGCAAAAATTTTATTCAAGTTTGCTTTTTGTCTTTTGACTTTATTTTTCTCCTACAATTTCAAACTTTGGGGCAAATTCAGTACATCAAACTTTTCTTTTATGGTTTTTGGGGTTTATGGTTTCCTTAAAAATATCTTCCCCACAGCATGTTTTAAAATCCACTTACTTTAAAATTCAGATTTCTGAATTTTAAAAAGATGCTCTGTATTTGTTCTATCTGTGGAATAATTGGGGGAAGCAAAACAAGCAGCTTCAGAAAGCAGGCAGAGACCCTATTTCTGGTCTCCCCGGCCGGCTCACGCTTCCCTCTCTTGTTGATTCTGTGTGATTCTGGGCTTTGGCTTTGCTCGCTGACCCCAGGCTCAGGCCTTGTTTGTTTGGATGACTTCTTGGGACTCACTTATTGGGGCAATAGACCACAGTCTGGTGCAATCCTGTTTGCTGAGTGAATGCACCAATGGGCCTATCGTAAATAAAGCAGTTCTAGGACAAAGTGGTGCCTACGGAGAGTTAGCTGTGACTGCCTCCAAGCATTGAGCCGAGATTGTCTCTTTGGCAGTTCAGATATTGTGAAATAGTTGAGGTTGCTGATGGCAAAGACCAAAATTATTTTCTGAAAATTCAAATGGGATACTACGAACAAACAAAGGAATACATATTTAACTGTATTCCATTTTATGCTGTTTGAAGAGGCCGAATTATAAGTGATTCCTTTCATTGTATTTTATTTTTTTGAAGTTGATACCTGTGTCCTTTTTTAAAAATTAATTTTATTGGTGCATTTTAGAATACATGATGATCACATTCATCATATATGGAATTTGTAGCTGTACATGTATATCTTTAGTTTTCTTTTTTCCCCTTCCTCGCCCTTCAATCCCTCTTCCTCCCCTTATTTACAGAAACTTTGTTTCTATTTTTTCCTTCTCTTTTCTTCTTTTCTTTTCCCTTTCTTCCTTTCCCCCTGCTCCCTCTTGAGTTCCCCTTCCCATTTGAAGATTTTCTTCCTATTTCTCAATATCTAGTATACATTTTGGTCTATATTTGCACTTAGCAATTCTTTTTAATTTGTTGCCACTATATATCTGGGGTGTGAAGAGATGCTTGAAGTTTGAACTGAGGCATCTGGGAGAGAAACATGAAGAAGTTCTCTAACGGTCCCTTCAGTGTCACACTATAAAGAATGACTCGCAATTGCGTTGCGTTTCTGATTCATTTCCTCTATTTTGCCCTTTCTTGCTGAATGCCTACCCTGGGGTATAGAAAAACAATTGCATTTGTTTTTGTGTGGGTTTTTTTTTCTGCATTTATTACACAGCAAGGTAAGTTATTGATAAACTGTAATAGACTTGTATCTTGCAGTCCTTATTAACATTTGGCTCTTTTTGCCAAAAAATGTAGTAGTTTTTGTTAGTTGAAGAGAGGTCCTTTACAAGGTTTTTCAGGCAAGGCTGGTGTGGCCTAATTAGGTACCAAATATCATTGCCTCTGTTCTCTTAAGCTGCTATGTCTAACCTTAATGAGAACTATCTCATGAGCGCTCGACTTGGGACTTCCATAGCTTGTTGAAAAAAAAAAATCCACTAGTATGCTTACTAGCATCTACTGTAGGGAAATTGATACTGTTAATTTAAATATTTTATGCTGGTTTGAATCCATATTCTTTTACTATGTCCGCAAATGAAATGGAAACAACTCCACTGTCATCTGAGATCATTTTTCACAGGTTGGAACTTTGAGTGTGTCCTGTCGCGTGCTGTGTTCGAGCCAGACAGGACCAACATGCAGGAGACGACCTCTTCCAGGCTGCGTCTAGTGACCACGAGTCCACAGTGGACATCAGCCAGGAAGAGCGTATTTATAACCCGGACAGTGCCCGAGGCTGTGAACCAGGGCTGTGTGTTTCTGAGAGTCATCTACCAGCACCCTACTGGCTGCTGTCTGCAGAAATCCCACCAGCTCACTTTCTGTTGATTTAAGTCTCCAGCAGGTCGAGCTGGGTTTCAGTTGTAGGGTCAGTACCTAGTTTTTGACTTAGGAAGCGTGACTTAAAAACTAATCTAAACCCTGAGCTGATGAGGCTTTAGGTGTTTCGCAGGCCTGCTTCCCTTGCCGTGAACAACTCTTTTTTTACCAGGTTGCTGTTACTTGTGCTTGCCCTTGATCTCTTCCCTCTTCTTCGGACCGTAACATCCCCATTTTCCTTTGCCAACTCTTGGTTCTCTTGCTTTGGGATGGAGGAATGGTTGGTCCCATCCCACATCCACTCTTGGCCACAGAAAGAGCTACCTGGCTGCTGTTCCGTGGGGCCCTTGACCCTCACTGCCACGTGTGCCCCGGGAGCTGGTCCACCAGGAAAGAGGCGCTGGGATGGCATGGGCCAGAGCTACCGCTGGCACTTCTGCCACCATCTCAGGGAAGACCCTCTGGGTACGAAGCCAACGCGACAGCTCAGGCAGTGAGCGAAGGGAGCAGAGTCCTGGGGTGACCTGTGAGCCTGGCACCCGCCTGCACCTGACGCCACAAGTCCAGTCAGCCAGTTCCTTCCCTTTCCTTACGCCATGTGCATCAGTGCTCTGTCACTCTCAGTGAGGCTCTGATGAGTAGAATCCTGCTCCAGAATCATTCCAGGAGTAGTCCGCAGCCGATGCTTGCATTCCTCTAGTGCGGAGCCCTCACTGTGCTGTGAGGCAGCTCACTCCTGCTCGGTGACTGTGAATACTGGAGCGTCCTACACCGATGCCCACTGACCCGCGTGCTCCATCTGTCACGCGTGCAACGCCTGTGCTGCAAGGGTTCCTCTGCGTCTGCCTTGCAGCTCACTGCAGTGGCACGGACCGTCCTGCCTCTGCCTAACCTTCTCGCTGAACAGGCTTCCCCTCCGCAGACTCAGCGGCCGCTCAGTGTCCTGGGTGAGACGTGGAGTCCGCCGAGGCCTGACACTTGCCGTGGTTTGGAGTAGGGAGGGGTGGTTATGTTACTCTTCCTGCAGGGCTAAAAGCACGGGAAGACCTGGCTGCCGTGTCTATTTCTACTTCTTCACTCTAGTTAGAGTTTTCCTCTTCAACCCCAGGGGTCCTCCATTCATTCCTTCTCTCTACTTCTCCTCCCTGCCTGCCAAACGGGTCCTCATCACAGTCAGGAAAGAATTGGACTCATATATTGAGTTGAAGTGCAAAATACATGGCAAGCAACTGGGTTTGTGGGTACATGCTTATAATCCCAGCATTTGGGAAGGCTGGGGCAAGAAGGTCTCAAATTGGAGCCAGCCTGGCAACGTAGTGAGTTAGTGAGACCCTGTCTCAGATAAACCAACAAGAGTGTGGGGATATAATTCAGTGTGAAATGCCCCAGGTTTCATCGCCAGTACTGAAAGAACAAAGTAAGCTTAATATGCCACCTCTGTCCAAGGTGCATCTCTATAGACCAACTGGTGATGAGTCTGAGTGGAAGAGCACAACTCTGGTTGTGGGATTTGGCTGACGTCGAACCACAGGGAGAGAGTGCGGGGGTTCACGGGGAGGGCTCCGTCTGTGCTTGGGCTTTGCTCCCCTGCACCTGGCTGTCCCGTGGTCCTTTTGTCTTCAAATTGTTAAAGAAGCAAAATAATTCTTGCTCTCAATGGAAGCCAGGTTTGCAAAAGACCCAGCTCTAACTCTCTTGGGAAGGGCACACTGGTCCCCAGGCACAGGACTGAGATAAGAATGAAGGTCGCATGGCTATGCATGGGCTGGTGGAGAACCAGGCACCAGTCCTCTCCTGTGAGTCAGTGCCATTCACGGACCGCAGGAGAGCAGAACAAGACGGCAGCAAGAAGCTAAGACCTCCTGTGAGTCGGCGCCATGTGCAGGCTGACTGGGGGAGAGCCAGACGCTGCGCCTTCTGGCACAGGGGCAGGGAGACAAGAAGAGCTAATGTCTCCCGATCCTATCCCCACCCCTGTAAGTGACCTGCTGATCCAGAGAAACACAGGCTGCGGTGATAGCTAATGACGTAAAATACAATTTAATGCTTGCAGTGTTTAGTGTTTCACTGACTTTGCAGGCCTAAAGCCAGTAGTCTGATCTATTCAGAGGATAACAATACACAGTGTAGGATCTATGGGGGATCTCCTTCTGAAGGTAGTGGCCACTGTTAATTCGCTATCATCTTGTATTGAAGTCCTGTATCATTTTCATTGGTTTCTATGGTTGGGTTTTATTCTGTTTTGTTTTGTTTGACTCTTTAAAAATTTTTATTTATTTTTTTAAAATTTTAGACAAAAGGAAAGTAAGAAACCAAAGCAAAACAATTTCACAACCATCCAATAAGACAGCAACAATCATCAACACACTGCATATTATAATATTGTTTTGCTTGATTTTATTGTATCTGATGGCATGGGCAGCTATTTTGAAGATAACAAGATATATTATGGTAGCCATTTGGATTTACTATTATCATGTTTTGAAGTCCTGTATTGCATTCATTGTTTTGTTTTTATTGGCTCTAGTCTGTTTCTGTTTTGTTTGATTTTTACTATGTCTGAAAGTATGGGCAGCTATTTTGAAGACAACAAGAGGCATTATGGTAACTACTGTTGATTTCCTGTTATCTTGTTTTGAAATCCTGTGTCACGTACACAGCTTTGTTTTGATTGACTTTATTCTGCTTTATTTTGCTTGGTTTTATTCTCTTTAAAATAAAATTAAAAAATAAGAATGAGGGTCACACATTTTGTAGATCACAACTTTGGCCACTTCGTCACTCAGTCCAGCTCCCAGGTTTGATTGTCCAAACGATCCATTGCATGCAGCTATTAAAACAGCTCAGACCCAGCCCACAACGTCTTTATTTTCACTTCAGACACATGAATTTCATCTGGGTTTAGTGTTCTTCAGACATCGCTGATAGGGGGCATCCCTCACCCCTCTGGTGGTGGCTCTATCCTAGAGACTTGCTCAATCCATGACTCTTAAGAGTATTTTTGCAGTTGCTTATTTTAAAATATCAGCATATAAGTATTGATAGTCAGAGCAATGCCCCGAAGCTCTTTGCTAGTCCTCAAAATCCCAGCTCTTGCACAAGCTGAATGGGGTTTTTCTGTAAGACCTTTTCGAGAGGGAGATTTACGATAATGTGGGTCCACCCGGCAGCAAAGCCCGGGGTGTCTGCTTCTCAGAAGAGGCAGAAAGACCTCTTTATACACCGAGCTCCCCGGCGGCCGCAGGGACGGACGCAGCGCCTTCCTGAAGCCAGGACGAGCTCCCTTTGCAGGCGCTGAAGCGCCCTTCTCTCTCCCGGTGCGTGCTGTGTGAAGAGCCATTTCCAGATCACTTCCCAGCCTCTCCCCACGAAACCACCGCCGCTTAACAGGACCTGCGGCCGCGGCCGCGTGGGTACAATGACGAGTCTCTCCGTGCGCTTTCCTCTCGGAATAAACAGCTCTTTGCTGAGGGCAGTGCCAGCGGTTTGGCTTTTGGCAGTTTGTCTCCTCAGAAACGTGTCTTAGGAGAGCGCGGTCCTTCCCGGGAGAATGAGCACCTTTCAGAGTCCGGCTTGTTTGTTTAGATTCTTGATTATATGGAGTGCATTAAATCCCATCCAAGGCCCATTAGCATAATTTTCATGCATGTTAGCTCTGGCAAAACACACCAGACAGGAACTGCGTGATAAATGAGATAAATCATTTTCATGGAGTAGTGAAGGAAAATAAACTTCTGCTGTTGAAGAAAATAAACCGTGACCTGTGGCGCGCACGGGAGCTGGCCCGTGTCGGCGGCACTGCCACAGCCTCTCCTAGGATGCCCTCGGGAAGGGGCTGCTGGCTGGACTCACGGCGTCGAGGCAGCTTCAAGCCCAGGACCCTCAGTCAGGTGTCCAGGCTAGGGGGGGCATGTGGGTCCCTTTCAGTTTCTCTCCTTGGCTACTATTCCCCACCCACCTCTGCCCCTGGCCCCACCGGCCTCTGACCATTCCGATGTCACCTGGCTCTGTGTCCCTGCGGTGTCACTTGCAGAGTGCGTCAGGGGTAAGGGGGAGAAACCCACGTGGATCCGGGACCTGGCACGGTGACACTGCGTGTGCTATACAGTTGTTTAACGAGATGTCAATGCTTTTATTTCCCAGTTAAAAACATTTTAAATTAAGTATGTTTTAATTCATAGATTAGAAAACGTAGAAATTGTACCCCTGAGTTTGATGTTTGAGTGCGTGTGCACAGTATGAAATGTCTGGGTCTGGCTGAGCCTGTCTCCTCAGACGTTGATGGTTTCTTCATGCTGAGAACGTTCAGAGCCCTTTCACAGAGGTTTAGTGTGTGGTCGGGGTCTGGGGCTGCCGCACTGTGCAGCAGCTCACCAGAAGTTCTCACTCGATCTCACCCTCGCTCAGAGCCCAAGGACCAACTTTCCCCCACCCCTCCCCCCTCCTACTCTCCCAGCCTCTGGTAACTGCCATTCTACTCTTAACTTGTGTGAAATCAACTTTTAAAATTCCATGTATGAATGAGTATTTCCAGGCCTGGCATATTTCACTTAACGTAGTGACCTCCATTTCCATCCATGCTAGTACCAATGGCAGGATTTTATTCATTTTTAAAGCTATATAGTATTCCACTGAGTGTATGTACCACATTTTCTTTATCTTTTCATCAGTTAATGAATATTTAGGTTGTATCCGTTTTGGGCTTTCTTTCTTTCTTCCTCATTACAAGAACATTTAATATGAGAACTATCTGTTAATGAATTTCTAGGTGTTCAGTGCAGTATTAAACCATAGGCATGATGTACCACAGACCTCTAGAGCTCACTTTATCTTGCATAACTGAAACTTTGGACCCATTGAAGAGCAAATCCCCATTTCCTTTCAGCCCTCATAGCTGATCGACTAGAAGAAATTTGGGCAATAAATAAAAAAGATAAAATTAATAAGATTTGGAGGATGACTGATGGATTTCAAATACCCTCAGCAATGCTGCTGTCATGGTCCTGTCAGTAACGTGAACTGCTGATGTGTTACATGTTACAAGTGCCCTTATGTTTCTGCTTTTAAACCCATGGAAAATGCAGCCCCGCATCCCCGCTACGCCCTGCCATTCCAGTCTGTCACAAGCTAGTGAGCCATCAGCTCTGCTACCCTAACAGCCTGCTTTTCTCAGTAGTCTGATTTTGAGGTTCTCGTCAGGAAGGTGGGGTGAGAATGCCGAGAAGGCGGTGATGGCATGATTTCTGCCTCTTTCTTAACTCCTCGCTCCCAAACGAGGGTGAGTTGCCTGGTACCACGGCACCTCGGTTCACGAACTTAATTGGCTCCACGATTCAGGGGAAGGTGGCCGCAGTCAGGTTATCACCTCAGGCAGAATTTGTGAACAAAAGCAAAATTTTGCCAAACGCTTCTGTTTGGAAGTCTATTTGTTCGAGAACAGAAGTGTTCATGAACCGAAGTAGTACTGTATACAAATTGTATCTCAATAAAGCTGTCAAAATGCATATGTGTTAGACATTTCTGGATCCTAAACTACAAAGAAAACAAACAAGCAACACAGAGTAACTCAATCATAAATCCAAAAATCCATGTGTGACACACATGGGAAACCAGGGGCCAAGGTCAGTACAGAGCCCTGAAACACAAGTCCTAAGACCTGAAGCTCTCTTGCCTTGTGGGTAAGAGAAGATAGAGGGAAATGGTGGTGCTGGATCAGATGGATTTGCGAACGGAATTGTCCCCAAAATAGCACAGCAGGTCAGTTTTGTAACAACTGCTGAAACCATTTGGTGTCTGTTCACCCAGCTGCTGGTGTTGCCGGGACCCCTGGCGAGGTGTAAAGTGACTGCGGCCGTGCTGCCCTCTGAGCTCTTGGGGTGACCTGCCTGGCTCTCGCTCATGTAGGGACCCAGTCCAAGCAATGCAGAAAAGGCCGGGTTCACATAATAGTGGATGGGTGGGGAACTAAGCCGGGGACGCGGGGAGCAAAGTACTCTCTGTGCAGGCAGCGGGCTTCATCGTTCAGGACACTCTTAGGTTAGAAAACAATTTGAACTAGTACGTGGTTCCCATGCACCCCTCTCTCAGGTTTCCCCATTATTAATCTCTCCAGAGCCTTGTATTAGTTCTGTACTGTTGTTGTAGTCAGCCCACCAACAGACGTTATTAACTAACATCTCTACTTCATTTGGGTTCTGCGAGGAGTTTCTAAGCTCCTTCTCCGACCCAGGCCCCCAGCCAGGGCACCACAGTGAAGTCAACTGTCTTGTTTCCTTGGGCTCTTCTTGGCTGTGACTGTCTCGGATTTCCCTTGGTTTTGAAAACCTTCACAGTTTTGAGGTTAGGTAATTTGTAGCTATAGTAATTTTTTTAATACAATCCACAAAATCCAAAGGAGAGGGCTCTGTGAAGTTAGAAAATCGGATTGTGAGCAGACTTCTCACAGCAATGCTTTATGCCAGAAGAAAGCAGTACTGAAATATAAAGACACTGAAGAAACCATGTGTCGAGGTGTTGTCTCCAGCCAAATGAACTTTCAAGTAAAAAAAAAAAAATGAAATAACTCAAGAGATTATTCCTTGAGCTCTGTTTAAACCTTGATGTCTGAGATTTATATTGGAAATATCAGTATGGACTTAAGAAGTATGGCACTTAAAAAATAGAAACCAAAACCTACATGACTATCTGATGAGTGTATTCCCTAGCAGTGTTCAGCGAAAGACCCAGAACAATGACCAACTCAGAAACAATGGCGATTCCTAGGGCCTAGATGCAGTCTCAAAATATAATTTCTCAAAATATAATGAAAGAAACCAATATTTATCAGGCAAATGACCCTAAGGAAAAGTTCCTGGAACATTGTAAATATCAGATAGCAAAGAAGTCATCAGAGGAGGAGGAGAAGATCTTGGGAGTCCACATGAGGAGGAATCCAGCTTCTGTAGAGACAGAAATCACAGTGGCTTAAAACCCATTAAGTATGTTAAATGTGTGAGTTCATAGTCACATAGTTATATTATAGATTATATATAGAATCACTTGGTACTATTGCAAAGACAAGGGCCAGTTTATTTCTTAGAAAATGGCAGGGAGAGGGACTGAAAATCTATCAGCCTTTCCTTTGTGAATGATACTACTAGGTAAGTAATTCCTTTTGAAATGATTACATCTAGTAAATAAGACAAAATGATCCAATTAGAACGTCACAATTTGGTAAATCTTAATGACTTAACAGATGTAGGCATTTACTACCAGTGGCTGCTTACAGCAGAAGCAGAGGAAGCAGACCCTCTGTGCCTCTGGGGACAGGGACGCAGATCCATCCGGGGCTGTACCAAGTGGAATCCGCCAACCTGCAAGAAATATCAGGGACAGAGGGACACGCTGAGCTGCGCCCAGGGCACATGGGCAGCAAACTCCAGCCTGTGGAAAACCATGAATCAGACAGCCTGGAGTTCTCCTAATGCATGCATTGTAAGAAAAAATAATAAAGGCAGCTGGCAGATTGGGAGGAAGCGTGTGACAGCCATCTACCCGAAGAGGAGTTAGCACCCTCAGCTCAATGGCCAGTAAACAAAGCCTGATTATAAATGGGCAAAGGACCCATGCAGGTATTTGTAAAAAGAAGACACTATTGGTGGGAGTGTAGACTGGTGCAACCACTGTGGAAATCAGTGTGGAGATTCCTCAAGAAGCTAGGATTAGAGATCCCATTCAACCTAGCTATCCCACTTCTGGGCATTTTCCCAGAAGAATTGAAAACATCATACCACAGTGATATCTGTGCACCCATGTTTATAGCAACCCAATTTGTAATAGCCAGATCTTGGAAACAACCCAAGTGCCCACCAATCAAAGAATGGATAAAAAAAGATGTGGTATTTTTATACAATGGAGTACTACTAAGCTATTAAGAAAGATTGCATTGAGACTTTTGTAAGTAAATGGTCACGACTTGAGACCATACTCATAAGTGAGATAAATCAAACCCATATGTGTAAATACCATATTGTCTCCCTAGTGCAAGAAACTGAAAAAGTATATATGATCCAAAATCTACAATAAATACTATGTAAGGGTAAAAACAGCTCGAAGAGCAAAAGTAATTGGGAAGGGAAAAGGGGGAAAGAGGGAAGGGAAAAGGAAAAGATATAAATCTGTATATATGTATATGCAAGATAACTAAAACAAACACACTCTGAATGTATTCGTTTTTCAGAAAGATCGGTTAATACTCATATGATTAGATCAATTTTACTTGTCTATATCTGTTAAGGTAAACAACCATTTTGAAGATAACGATACACAATATTGCAAACATTGTCAAGTTCCTATCATTCTGTTTTGTAAACCTATAATTTTACTGTTGTACATTTACCATTTACTCTAGTCGTTTGTTTGTCTCTTTTGCTTTTTGTCTTTCTTACATGTGTCTTTTTTTCTCTTAAATAAAAAAAAAAAAGAAGAAGAAGAAGAAGACACCCAAAGGCCCAGCAGGTATCTGGAAAGGGGCACAACATTTCTAATCATCAGAGAAATGCAAATCCGAAGCACAACGCGCTGTCCCCGCTCCCTTACTCTGATGGCAATTCCTAGTAGACGAGAAACAACATATCGGCAAAGGGTCCGGAAGGAGGGGACCCTCGAGTATCGTTGGGAATGTAGATTGGTGCAGCATTCAGGTTCATAAAGAAATAAAAATAGGGCCTCCGTGTGACCCCGCAATCCCTGTTCTGGGCAGATAAACAAAGGAAATGAATTTATTACTCCGGAGAGACCTGTACACCCACGTGGTGTGACAGCACTGCCTACAGTCCCCGAGATAAGGACGCAAACCAACGCGCGTTGATGTCCGAGTGCATGAAGAAATCCCGGGGATGCCGGGAATGAGATGGCTCGCGCCTCTGCTGGAAGAATGCAGAGGCCCCGTGGTCCGGGGCGATGGGTCTGAACCCAGAGGACACTGTGCTAAGGGAGACTCTCCACGCAGAAGGAAAACTACTGAACTCGCCCAGATGCAAAATCTAAAAAACGAGAAAGAATTGAATACATAGAAACTGAGCAGACCATGGTAACCAGACTCAGGGAGGGGAGAAGAAGGGGGACAGAAGCTCGCTGGTCCCGGGGTACACGGTGGCAGCAGCGTAGGACAGATACGCCCAGGGACCTGCGGGGGAGATGAGGGCTGCGGTAACTGATGTGGCCGCATATTCTGGGGGGGTAGAATTTTGGGAAGTCTTACTAGGAGGAGGAGGCAGAGAAGAAGGGGAGGGACAGGGAGAGGGAGAGGAGAAGAAGTAAGACAATGGCAGCCACGGGAGAAGACGGGCTTGTAAACCTGACTGCTCTAACCACAGCCCTGTGTACACAGATGTTCAGGATAGGTACACCGCAAAGTCATGCTGCACACCTTAGATACCTACAGATAGTGATAACCACGGGCTGGAAGATAAGATGGAAAAGATGTATCAGTAATGGGCAAGATTCAGTATCCGTGTTTCAGGACAGACACTTGGGCGGTACAGCCATGAAGATGTACAATGGCACGGTGACTTTTGCCTCAGGATAGCAGCAACTTCCAGAGGTAAGGAGGGTCTGAGGCTGGGATCAGGCCCTGGAGGTACTGCCGGTGGCTGGTAGTAGTTCCTGACTTCAGAGGCACTTAGAAAATATTCATTCAGCAATAATTCACTAAACCATATTTTTGTGAGGTGTTTTGATTATTTGAGTTTTATTGTATATGTACAGAGATTTCATTAAAAGTTTTTTTAAAACAGTTTTTTTTTTGAGTCAGGGTCTTGTTATATAATCCAGGTTAGCTTCAAACTTGAGACAATCCTCCTGCCTCAGCCACCTGAGTGCTGGGATTACAGGTGTGCACTGCCACACCTGATTTAAAAAGCTGCATTTTAAAAACTGCTTTGTGTGTGAGCACCATTGACTTTCCAGTGGAAGCTTTCCAAAGGAGGAGAAGGCACCCACGCTGGAATACCTGCGGGGTGTGGGGGGACCTCAGCCCCCACCCCCTGACTCCGCCCCGCCAGAACCACGAGCTTTGGATGAAGAATCCCAGCTTAAAATATGTTTTACAAAGAAGAAAGTTAAGGTAAATTAAAGAATTCAACAGCAACTGATAGCAGAGGAAGCCGGCAGAACCAGCGCGCCCCGAGTGGGAGCGGACTCTAGGTCCGCACAGAGAAGTTTCCGAGCTGGGGACTGTGCGGACTTGCCGGGGGCTGGAGGACCCCGGGACATTAGGACGCTTTTGTGGGTGAGCGCTTTTCTGGGGAGAGGGTCCATTATCATGGGGTCCAGGGGCTGTGGTTGGGGACCCTTTTGCCCAGCAGATCTGAACACTTTGGGCCGCCGAGGTGACTTGGGGTGCTGCTCTGACTACCGGGCTGACTGGGCGCGGGCCCTGCTGTCTACACTCTCCGATCTGTCCTGGCCCCCGTCACGCTTTCCCTGGGGCGGGATGGGGGCCCCGAGCTGAGCCCCCAGACAGGCGTTTGCCGCTGGTTTCTGCCTGTCTCCGGGCTCACAAACGCCTGTCCCTTTCCTGTTCGTCCCAGAACAGCGGATCCTGCATCTCCCGAGGGTCACTGCTGAGAGTGTCCCTTCCCTGGACATTGGCAGATCTGCCATTGACTTTGCTGTCTTTTCCTTATTATTTCCCCCCTTTAAATCAAGTTAAATCTAAAAATAATGTGTGTGGATGTAAGATCCTCTGCTTCATTCATCCGAGTTCTTGCCTATGAGATGTGATCAAAAAATGTGGTTTCTCTTATATGAGTAGCTCCAACTTTAAATAATTTAAAGAATAAAATTAAAGAAAGATGGCAGGAAATAAGGAGATGGGAAGATGGGCAGAAGAGGTAGGGGGCAGCGATGGGGGCAGGTGGCGGAGTAAAAAGGATCAAGATGCCATGTGTGTGCGCCAGTTCCCGCGGTGAATGAGTACATTGTGTACTGCAGACAGACCAAGCTGTAGCATCGAGAGTTCTCCTGTCATTCCGCTGGCCACCAAAATGCAAATGGCCTATAGGTTTTTCCTGAGTTTCAACAATACATAAAGCTGCAAAACAGGAAAAAAAAGGGAAAGCAATATGGTGTGTTTAAATTTTTAAAAATATATAATAGTAAAAGACACATTGCTGTGTTTCCCTCAAAGCATACCACCCTTGTTTTGCTTCAGACACGCTCATCCGATCGTCTCGCTGCTTTTGGAGCAGCTCTGGAGTCCTCTCCCTTGAGTGTCTACGAAGTGTGACCAGAACTATGATGAAAACTTCTTTGTCGCTGAGTGCCAGCCAGGAGAAAGGCAGGCCCATCAGAACATGACCGTGACCTCATCCACCTGGGCCACCGGGTGTGGCACCGTGTTACTTTGGGCTCTTTCGCAAAGTCAAAATGACCAAGAAAGGGAAACGCTTTGAATTGATTCAGGACATGGAGGCAGCCACCAACTAAAGAGCAACTGAAGACACTGAGGAAGGAGGACTCCAGAGCCGCTGCAGAAGGTGGCGGGAGCGTTGGAAGTGAGGCGATGGTGGAGGGTTTCGGGGAGGACGCAGGGCAATGTGCCTTTTACTGCGTACATTAGAAAACAGTACGTCCATTCGTGGTGTTTTTCTGTTCCCCTTGCAGAGAGGCAAATGTCTGCGCCACGGGACACTGGCGCTGAGCCGAAGCTCCTGGTGGAGAGGGTCGGGCTCTGTGGTAAGCAGCCCGCCAGCGATTGTCACTGGAGGAGCCGGGAACTGTGACCCTGAAGGCATGACTCTGTAGTTTTCTCCCACCACCTTCTCGGGCTGGGGAGTGCATCCTGTCCTCTGGAAGCTTCACAGGCCTGGACTTTGATGCCAGGGGTGTGTGTGCTTAATTCCCCGCTCTCCTACTTCCCCACTGGGCGAGGTGGCCACGTCAGCAGGCCCATGAGCCCTTCTCCATGCCTGCAAAGTGGCAGAAGAAAACCCACCTCCTGGTGTCTCCTGTGATGGGTAGGGACCCTGGTGGGTAAGGGCGTGCCAGGCGGCGTGCTCCACTCTCTTCCCGGGCCTCTGCGCTTAACCTGCACTCAGCAGGATTTTCACATGATCCCATGCAAATCCCTCACCTGACTTGCAAAGTGCTCTAGTTTTGATCTATTAGATCATAATGATCTTGGAATCTGTTTCCTTCTAGCCTTCTGGGAAATCAAGGGCAAACGAGCTCTGAGTAGTTCTGTAAAAGGATGGAAGGGACACCCTGTACAGGAGCAGCATGGCGTGGGGGGCTCCTTGTGCTCCCACACAGCCCCCAAACCCAGGCAGCACAGAGCTCCCTTGGAGTGAGTCCCCCCAAGTGCTGTCGCACGTGTCTGCCCCTCCGCCGCCCAAACACATGAGGTCATTTTTAAGCATTCAGAAGGAGCTGGCCAGTTCTTGGAATGCTTCCCGTCAGAAAGCCAAGTCACCAAGTTGCTTCCCCTCTTTGCCTGAGGATGACACTTGGAGCCCAAAGAACACAGGGTTAAAATGAACACGGGGGTGGCCAACGTCACCCTGAGTTCAGGTGTGCCCACTTCCCGCCATGTGAAGGCCGAGGTCACTTCATTCTGAGGTTAGCTGGTCGTGCGTTATTTATCGGGGCAGAAGTCAGTCATTTCAGGGGCAAGAAAATTGACAGCTACTCATCGGGGGCCTGAGCAAATCCTGGCCATATACCTATGGGTCTGCTTCTCATGCGAATGGAAATCATTTAGTTCTTGGGCTAAATATTCTTTTTACTATTCCTTTGAAGCGAAACTTAGTTCTTTGTGTATCTTTTTTCTTTTAATACAGGATCTCAAAGAGGAAGTCTCGCATTAAGTGAAACCCGATACTGTTGATTATGGATCATGACACGTAGGTGTCCAGATGAGGGCTGGTGAGCCTGGATTGCACCAACGTGTTAGTGGGAAACCCTGCCAAAAGTCTGTTACATCACGGTGGACTTCAGTGGAAGACTGAAGTGATGTTGATAAGAAACAGAGAACCTAGAACTCTTCTGCTATAATCGTTGCTTACAGCGTGGGTCGGCGGTTCCATCTGTAGTCATTGGTGCTTAAATTGCAGTGTGTGCCATGCTCACCACTGGGTATTGTGCTGTCCAGTGTAGATCATCTTATTCGACCATTCATGCAAATGTTCTTTTCCTAATGAGAGAAGACAAAAGAAACACCAAGAATGTGACAGGAGCACAATGAATCCAGACCTTAGGGAGAGAAGCGGTCTCCTCCTCCACCTCCCCCTCATCAAACTCAGCCATCCCTTGCTGTAAGGGTGCAGATTTGGAGAAATCAGAGCATGATTTGGGTAGCACTGTGTATTCTAAAACAACCCAAGATATGACTCATCAGGTGAGTCCAACTGCAGACCAAACAGATGGCCCATCGGAGCGTCATGTGCTCCAAGTCCCCCTGCGGTCTCTCCAGTCACCTTGCTGACGTGCTGCTCCTGGTCGGCAGCGATACCCCTCACCCCAGTCAGGAGCTGGAAAGTTGTGGAAACACCTTTTGTGGAGGCAGAAAAGGTCTGGACCAGACACTTGTGGAGGTGCGGAGTGAGTCGCTGGAGAAGCATTTTACCGTCGTAAGAAGGTACCAGGACACGCACTGCGCTTTCTTCTCACACTCCCGTATGGAGGAGAAATTGTGCCCTTAGATGGGAAAACACCACAGGCTCCCTCGTGCCCTCACCTAGCCAAGGGTGATGGCTATGGGATGCCACGCGGCCCTGAGAGCACTCAGAACCCAAAACCCAGCTGGCTTTAAACTGTGAGCATGGCTAACCCATCCAGCGGTGAGCTCCGCATGCCGAGTCTAAGCTGCCGTGCCCATGGGACCTGCTGCGGTAGATCCCAAGTTTCCATTTTAACTAACACTTCGGGTGACTTCTGGTCCATTGTCCAAGGAAGCACTACTTTAAGGAATAAGGGGTGCTTGTCTATAGCTATTCTCTGAAGATGCTGGGCAGAAAGATGCAAGGAAAAGTAAGAGCCTGTTTACAAGATGCCTGGCAATGCTAGAAATATGTGAGTACTTTCTGGAAAGGGGTAGATCGGAGAACGAGCTAGAAGGGCCACGGGTCTCTACTTTGTCTGGGGCGAAGATAACCCAGGACTAGAGAGACGATGTCCCGCGTCCCTTGAATTTAAACACCTGCCCTTCCTCCGCAGGAGCCCAGCTTCTGCCCTGCAAGTCCGCCGTGGACAGACGTCCAGCCTGGAGCCTGACGTTGTGGAAAAGGAACCAGAGGCCGGTTGGGCGCCCTTGCGAAGAAGGACAACTCGAGTCCAGTTAGAGCTCCGGGATTCTCTCCTTGCAGCAGTTTGAGCAGATGAGAGCCACTCCTGGAACACCTGCAGCCCCTCCCGAGAGGGGGCAGCTGGGAGCCCAGGGCTGGGCACCCTCACTGCCTGCTCGGCTGCTGTGCCCGGAACCTCCTCGGGGTGCTGTGGGCCTCAGTCACCCCTAAGTGAATCACAGGAATGCACCCACGCACCTGGTTCACTTCTCAAGTCTTTAAGCTCTCAATGGCAGGAAAACGTGTGAAGGAAAGGAGCCAATCCTAGGGAGAGCGCTCTCCAGTCAAGGGGAGGCCAGGAAGGGGCTCTGGGATGCCCAAGGGGCCTTCTGGTCCTCTTTCCCCTCAGTGTCCAGTGAAATAGGCCATTCTGTGACTCCTGAGACAGCAGAGAGGCTTCCCTGGCAACTCTACAAGGGGGTTGTAGTCAGTGATAATTTTGTTAAATTAATGTTTTAATTTCCTAGTGAGGAAGTTTAACAGAACCTAGTCTTACAGCTGACTTGTATAAAATGAGAAAACAATGTGTTTAAGCATTGTTCTTCAAACTGTGCATACAGCTTTTGTGGGAATCTTATTAAAGTGCCGACTTAAGAGACCCGAGGTGGGGCTGGGGATTTTACTTTTTCCGTCAAGTCTTGGCCAGGGTGACGCGGAGGCAGTGCTTTGAGGAGCTAGGAGACGGGTTTGTGTGTTTTGGATTGGCAGCATTCTTTTCGGTTCTGAAGTCTACTCCCTCTGCTTATACAACGTGAACCCTGTGTTGGCATGAGTAGCAAGCATTGCACAGTTGCATGTATTTATTCCGTGACTCCTGAGGGACTGGTCTGCTGTAACTGCTGTGGCATTAGAACAGAAAATCAGGACACCCTCAGCCTGCACCAGGGTGCAATTTGCTCTCTGCAAACCAAACGCTAGACCGTACATGTTTCGGGTGGTCACATCTACATTTCTCAGATTCCCCTGACATTTGGAACGTGCTTAACAATTAGGGAAGTAAGTGTGCCAAGACCACGTTTCACAGAACTCCTGGCAAAGAAGAGCGCAGTTGCTACTCTTCAAACGATTTCCCTTAACTGAATTCTCTTTGATCTCTGGGTCTCCTGAAGAGTTTGACTTCTCCAGCTTTCTCACACCTAAAGCAATACCTTGGAAACAACCCATTTAAGGGTTCTAACCCAGCCCTTGGCTTCCCCGCCTCTATTGTGCAGAGCTGTGCGAGCTCTCCAGGCAAGACCTAGGAGGAGCGGAGCACCCTCGTGCTATGGAGCTGCTCCCGGGTAGGAGACGAGGTCTCGTAGTATGCCCATCTCCCCGCCGGCACTGCGCAGGGCGACTGGCGCTGCTGGGTGCTGTGGGGTTCCTTGTCATCTTTGATTTATGCACAAACCTCTTCCCTTAGGGAAGCAAAAGCATCTGGTTATGTCTTGGATGAAACTACCCAAACGAATGAGAAGAACGCAAGGGTCGGAAGATGTGGAAATGCTTCTGATCTTTTAGTAAAGTCTAACCACTCTTCTTACTGGAAGAGAAAAGCGAGAATGTGAAAAAGATCCAGAGAAAAGTAACCGAGAAGATGGTTTCTTCTGGAAAAAATGAATGGAGGTGGAACTTTTTTTACCTGGAAATGTAGCAATGAAGGAGTCACTTAAGTCTTGCTTTTAGACATGTGGAGGGTTATTACAAGACAAAGACATCCGGTGATTCTCCGACTTTACAAGGAAAATATTTATAAGGGTAGATTTTGATAGATAACCTCTCCTAAGAGCTTTGCACTTTGTTTCTTTATAGTGCAGAGACAGCAGCATGTTTTTACGGCCAGTCTCATTGTGTGAGACCCGTATCCATGCGTGGAGTGGCTGCGTAGCTTCTATGAGCTCTTAGTGACATTTCCTAATCTTTGCAGGTAAAGCTTAGTTTCATCATAGCTAAAAATGTAAACTGCTTACACTGATCCACACTTCGTAATTTGTCTCTCTTCTTTTGAAGTTCTTTATTAGCTGTACCCTCCACAAGCGGATGGGTCCCCACTGAACCCGCGCTAAGGGGTATAAATTATTGTGGTGCCAGCCTGTCTTACCTTTGTTAAATAGGTGCCAACTGTTTCACAACGAGCCTTTACTTTCTCTTTTATGACTGGCTGTAAAAACTGCTCACAGCCAGTGAGTGGACATAGCTTATGTATTGTTTTCACAATCTTGAAATTCTCTTCCCATGCCAGGTGTAATTCAGGGTCTCTGTCTCTCTCCATCTCTCTCTGAGGTTGATCCTTTACTTTCTCACTCAAAAACAAAAGGAAACAAAAAACCCCAGACCAGAAATGTAGTCTCACACTTGTATTCTGGACACTGGACATCAAAATCAAGATGGTAGTAGTTCTTCTCTCTGCTTTACTCTTTTTTCCTTCTTTATCTTTGCTCATTTTTCTTCCAGAAGAAGACAGGGGGAGAATCGACAACCAACGAGTGAGCATGGATCAGTCAGTTGGTGAAAGAGGAAGTTGAGATTATTCTAAAGGCAGCTATGTGTGCTTTAGTTCAACACAGCGGGCTCTCCTGGCCACTCTGCAGGGGGGTAACTGAGAATGTGTCGTCTTCTCTTCAGCTGTCTCAGTGGGTCTAAAATTGGAATCAACCAGGGGAAGATCTGATGGTTTTGTAATTAATTATCTTGTGGAAAATGTTGATTTTGATCCCCAGATTACAACTTTACAGAAGTCGGAATCGTTTTGCGGTGGGGCTCAGGGTTGGATAAATCCCAGATGTGCATCTTGTCGTGAGTGGAAAGAAGCGTGAGATAAGAGCTGAAAGGCAGTCTCTGAAACCTGGAATCACTGATAGAGAAAATAGAAATATTCAGAGAGGAAAGCCAGGAAATGGAGAACCAGCTAACACCTCAACATAGCAAATGAGAAGGGAGTGTGTTGAGCTTGTCTGGATTGACTAGAGAGAGAAATAAAATAACATCTTTTGGGGAGAGATGATTTTTAATGTCTTTAGCAAATCACGGTAAATGTAAACATTTATTCTCAATACAGCTAACAAACACTCTGCTCCTGGAAATTTTTCACATTGGCATCTCCTGAAGGGAACAGGCTGGTAAACAACTTCTTGACTTTTAGATTTATGGTTCCAGAGTCTTTGGCCTTTCCTCAACCGTGGAACATGGTTTCTGGACCATGTATTCCAAATGTGCGGCTCTCGCGGACCGTGCGAGCCAGACGGGGTGAAGCGTCTTTGAAGTGGTGAGCATAATGGGTCCTGCTCAGGATTTGTGTTTTCTCTGTAGGAGAGGCAGGCGGACAAGGGGAGCCTGCAGATGAAGTGCACAGCTTTTTAATTGTAGCCAAAGGACAACTGGCCCAAGCAGTGCCTGCTTGCCCATAGTGTCCACTCGGCCTCCTCCTGTGTCCTCCTGCACGAAGCCAGCAGCGGGACTGTCCCTGCGTTTATTTGAAGGGGCTGGCTGGTGTGGCGGTGGAAGGTGAAGGACAGTTTGCTCACAGCTGTGTATCAGCAGCAAAGGGGCAGAGGGGGAAGTGTGTGCTCTCTCACTCTGGAAAGCAAATCCTGCTGTTTCGCACTTACGGCAAGCCAGGTGTCTGCAGTCGCTGGGAGAAACCAACAGGCTGGACCTGGGCCTCCACCCAAATGTCACAGCCTTCCCACGCTAATATATTCCTCGTCTGGGAGCCGCTGCCCACTGACTCTGAATTTGACCAGTCCATTCCCAGTGGCTCTTGGGGAAGGAAAGTAGAAGGGAAAAGGAGAAGAGCAAAGATATCAGTAGATGAGGGAAAAGCAAGGCAAAGGGTCTTACTTTGCGACCCAAGGATTGCTGAGAAATAGACAAAGGGAAAGGAAGAGACTCCCACCCAGCTCAAATGAAGGACGCGTCTGTGGACCTTACCCTCTTTCTGAGGTCTGTGTCACACCGTTGTGTGGCCCAGCCAGGAATGCGCTCGGACTCCTCCTCAAAATCGTGCTCCCAGGGGCACCGTCGCCTGGCTGGATCACCTCACACCTGCGTGAAGGCCTTGATCTATGCTGCAGGGTAGCAGCATGCTACAGGGGGAAGCCACTGTGTGGCCCCCATGGGAAACCCAGGGGAAATCAGACCAGCAATGGCTCGTTTCTTGTGGAAGCTCTACCCGGTGGGGCGGAAGCACAGGTGTGGAGCAGTCGAGCCGTCGCTGTCTGCGGCGGGAGCACGCGGTGGGTTTGTGGGCCGGTCACGCCTCCCTCTCGCCTGTCGCATTCACTCCCGAAGGGCCACTCCTAGGCCGGTTCTTCATCTGTCCTCACTCTGCCGTCAGTGACTTTTTCAGAATGAATACAGGAATGAAAAAAAAAAGCAGCTAATATTAAATCATAGAGGTCCATTCCCGTTTGAAATTATTGTTAGTTTCATAGAAAGTTTGCTATTTTGAATTTTTCTCCTTTATATTTTAATGAAGAATTGCAACGTCTGCTGCTGTTTCATCTGCCAGTGGTCCCGAATTTGTGGTAAACTAAAGAGAAAAATCACAAATATGATTTAAAAGAAATGACTCTACATATTATTTTTCCACGAGTAATATGTCACAATTTCACAGGGAACATGATTTTCAGGTGTTATATGGTCTGAATGTTTTTAAAAAACACCTTCTCCTGCCAAACCTTACATCTCAGAGTGATCGTTCTTAAACTGCAGCGTGCATCAGAGTTACCTGGAAGGTTGGTTAAACTCAGGTGGCTCCGTCCCGCCCTACGAGTTTCTGATTCAGTAGGTTTCAGTTTCTCACCAGTTCCCAAATGCTGTTGGTCCACAGACCACACTGGTTTAGGGAATAGTTTCTTCCTTCCTTCCTTTCTTTCTTTCTTTCTTTCTTTCTTTCTTTCTCTCTCTATCTCTCTCTCTCCTTCTTTTTTGGGGGGACGTAATTTCTTGAGCTAAAGTCACCTCTTACTGTTTTGCGTATTCCTTCCCGAAGATCTGAAAGCTGCTGGGTATACCAGATGCCCCTCTGCATGTATTACCTCACAAAGCCTTGCAGACCCTGTGAGGCATCTGCCCTCATGATGCTCAGTTCCTGGTTGAGAATCTGAATAAAGAGGCCAGAGCCAGCTCGTGGACTCCGTAGGCTGGCCTTGACTCCTAACTACGGCATTATGCTGAAGTTAGAAAACAGGGCTAACTGAAATAGACCCTACCAAACTTGTGGTTCTTAGGGAACGCAAGAAAAATAACTATTGGTTTACCCTCGAAACCCCTCTCCCCATTGTTGTTGCTAAAGGCAAAATGAAAAGTCCCCCTTCCAAGAGTGTAGCAAATGGCCGGAAGTAACCAGAATGTCGATTCCTTGGAAGACCACTGATACATGATGTAAACACAGGCGTAGCCGTATGATGGGTAGAATTCAGCTGCAAAAGGAAAGATAGGGAAATTTTTTATGTAGTAATAGGTAAATAGCACCAAGTTATAGTGTTGCTTTTAAAAGAAAAACCCAGCACATTTATATTTGGTTTCATATGTGTAAAATATCCTAGAAAAATGTACATTTAATCAACACTAGTGACCGTCTGGGGGGAGGACCAAGTGAACAGGGACAGGAACATAGACATATGTTTTATTTATGGAAATTAAATAGCTAACATTTACCAGTGGGTGATAGGTTTTCTGTGACTCTCCTTGCGTGGTTACCTGGGAGGCCTTTCCCTTTCAGGCTGTCTCCATTCGTCCTCAGCATTTCTAAGGTCCCCTCCCTCTCCACAGCTGCTCGCTGGCCTGGGTGTAGGGCGGGTACCATATTAACTTGGGAGGCATAATTAGGATGGTGTGCATTCCAATGACTTTGCAGTTATTTTTGCATTGTATGCAAATGACTAAATGTAAACAATCTGGAAGAAATAAAAAAGCTTATTTCTCTTAAGAAACAGAGTCCACTGTAATAATACTGGCGTCTTCCATTTGTGTAGCATTTTATGGTTTATAAAATCCTTTCACATGCATTAAGTCATTTATCCCTCACAAGAGCTCAGGGAGGTAGTTATTATCATCCCCATTTAATAGATCAGGAAACTGAGGCTCAAAGAGTTCCAGTAGTTGGCCAGAGGTCACAAGGCTATTAAGTAATAGGGCCAGGGATGGTATCCAACTATTCTGACTGCAAAGCCTGTGAAATTCTTTTCCCTCCTCTTTTTACAGTTGTATAAAAAGAAAAATTAATAGGTTTTTAAAAAAGGAAGGTAAAGATTGAAATGTCCATAGTGCCACAGCCCCAAGAACAACAATAAAAATTACTTACATGTTATTTTCCTGGGTTGGTTCCTGTGCCTGCAGCTTTTGTCTACTTAGAGCCATGGATAATTATGTCTTCTGTCCATCCCTCTTTGCTCTGCTATCCTGAAACATTTTCCAAGTTGCAACATAATTTTCATAATTAGCAGATGACTAGATTCATATTTCTTTAAGAACATTCTACAACAGTCTGATACTCTAATGTGGGTTCATTCCTTGCATTCATTTATTTAAGAAAGAAAACCTAAGCCCCTACTATGAGACAGGCCCTGCCCCTAAAGCGGAGGACCTGGGAGTGATGGGCGTGCAGAGTGTGACCCCGAAGTGGCCTGTGGGTCTGGGGAGTGAGATGTAGTTTCTGAGCGGAAACAATTGTACACTTACGGCAAAATTGTTACTAAGAAGTGTAGCGCTCTGACAACACCTTTCTATTTAGTTTTTCCTCTTTTTTAATGCGTGATGACTTCCAATTTGATGACTTTAAGTATTTGTGTCTCTCTACACAAGCTACCAGGAATACATGAGTGTGTGTCTTCATCATAGCCTCCCACCATTGAACATTTTTACATTTATTTACTTATTTATTTATTTTTGGTACCAGGATCGAACTCACAACCTTGTGCTTACCAGGCAAGTGCTTGAGCACTGAGCTAAATCCTCGGTCCTGAACATTTTTATTGAAAAGGAATGTTCATTAATTTTATAGCTGGAAGGTGGAGCACCATTATTGCTGCAATTTGCATGTCTTTGATTAATGCGCAATGATGTTAATATTTTTCCATAGGCTTGTTTATTAATATTAATTGTATTTCTTTTTGTGTGAACAGTCTTGTGTTTTGTCCTTTGCCTAATTATGTAGTAAGGCTTTTATTTTGTCCATGTGTAAGAGCTCTTCATATAATTTATTTTAGTCTTATTTCGGCATCATTCAAAAGTTGACTTGAACTGGGTAGTATAAAGATGAAGCAAAAATAATGACTTCAGTTTTACTGAAAAATTTTTTTCTTAATCCATTTGCCTTTTTATTTTAATGTTTATATTTTTTAATTTCTTTAAAAGAAAACTCTTTGTATAGGATGATTTTGTCCAATTTTCTTCTAAAATATATGTGGTTATTATTCCTCCTGATATTTGATTATCACCAGGTCCTCTTCCCTGCTATTTTTTTGTTTTTACTTTTTTCTTCAACTCTTAACAGCATGTGACACTCACTTGAGTTTGTATAGGGAATGGACTGAAATTTATCTCCTTCCCTCAGTTTCTAACTGGAGAGTACAAGACCATTTTATAAAAATATTTTAATTTCTATGTTATATACTCTATCATATATATTTCCACTAGTATGCACGTCTAGTTTTGTATTGGAATTAATGCCATCCTGTGTTTGCCTCACACTATATTTTGCTATCCATTAAAAAAGTCCTTTATCTTTGTCCTTTCAAAATATTCCATAGTTTTAGCTGTCTGTTCTGCCAGATGAATTTTATTTTAGTTTTGCAGATTGTAAGGAAAAATCTTGCTAGACTTTTGGTTGGTATTGCCCTCAAGATATACATTTTTTTTTTGTTTTTTTGGTGAAGAATCAGAACTCGTTTATACAATCTAATTTTTCCATTTAGGACAAGACATATCTGTCCTTCCAAACTAATTATATTATCACTCAACATGTAAGTAGAGTATTTTGGCTTAATCTGTAGTGTTTTGTGTTTTCAGTGGCCATTTGAGAAAAAATGAATTAACAATACAGCTGGTTATTACTATACAGCCATGTTGTAGATTTCTGTGTTTACCAGCACTGGGAGAGATAAAAGAGATGAAAAGAGATAAAAGAGATGAAAGAAAACAGTTGGTAAGGGATGTCTTTGGCTTTTCTAGGTATGCAGACATACTTGCTTTGCGAATAGTCAGCTGTGTTTCCATTCTGCGTGGTTTAACCCACTGCAGACCGAGGCTCTTCGGAGGAGCACTGCCTCTATCCTGAGCCTGTGTAGACTTTTCTCGTCCTTGTCCCCTAAACAGTGCAGTACAAGAACCATCCGCATAGCACTGACGTAGCACTGGGCATTCCGAGTCATCCAGGGACAGTACAGGGAGGTGCACCTAGGTTACCTGGAATCACTGTGTCATTTTACATAGACGCCTTGAGCATCTAATGACTTGGTCACTGATACCAGGGGACAACCATGCGGCATTTTAATATTTTTGATGACATCACCTGCTGCGTCATTTCATGTTAGGATGACACAGGAGGAGCTGGTGTAGTGGGCGCAGCTGGGACCGGCTGGGCATGTGGCCGGGCTGAACACATGTCCTGTGTGCTGCTCACTTGTGGACACGCAGGGCAGCTGGGGGCACCATGTGGTCCTGGAGCCGGGCCCTGAGCTGTGCTGGGCAAGCTGCTCCCACCTCGGGCTTCCGGAGATTGAGTGATTGACTTCCGAGAATGTGACCCACTCTGAAATACCCTGAAACCAAATCCCACGAGAACGTTACCTAGAAGCCACAGACGGGGGCCAGGCTTTCAGACGAGAGACTTCGAGCGGGAGTTTCTGTTGGAAGGAAGGAGGTGTGGATGAAAAGCGACGGTTGTCGCTGAGAACAAAGGATGGATATAAATACGCCTGGTTCCCTTTGTTAGACTTTGTGCCAGTGCAGAAGTCTCTGCCCTTGTTTTGGGGTAACTCAACGTAAACCCGCTTTACCTTCTGGCCTGGACGGCTTGGAAAGAATAGCAAGGTTGTGCGTCACCATACTGTGTTTGTCTTAATACTGTGTATGGTGGCATCCTGGGCTGGAGTTCTGGATACCGAACCTGAGTCCGTGGCCTTGCTCTGAGAAGACAGCGGGAGGAGTACAGGGCAGGGTAACTGTGGCCAGGCAGAGACTGGAGTTACCGGCGTATGGGTAATTGTCAATATGTACACGTTGGTGCGTAACACTGTAGTCCAGTCCACGCTTCCTGGAGATCCTGTGTGTGTGAGCGTGTGCATGTGTGCCTGTGTGTGTGTGTGCGTGCCTGTGTGTGTGTGTGTGCACCTGTGTGTGTGCGTGCCTCTGTGTGTGTGTGTGTGTGTGTGTGTGTGTGTGTGTGTTTTACTGGGGATTGAACCCAGGACTTTCACACTGAGCTACATCCCCAGCCCTTTTGATTTTTTTATGTTGAAACAGGGTTTTGCTAAGTTCCTAAGTTGTCAGGGCTGTGAAGCTGCAGTCCTCCTGCCTCAGCCTCTCAGAGTGCTGGGATTAGAAGTGTGCACCACCATGTCTGGTTAGACTTCTGAGCTTCTTATTCTAGCTTTGCCACTTATGCTTCTGTGAACTCTGTTCCTCAGTTTCCCCATCTTTCAAATGGTTTACCTCATGGGATTGCTGTGAAGCACAATTGAGCTAAATAACGCAACCAACTTGTAAACCCCATCTGGCCCAAAGTACAAACTGTCAAATTTTATTAACTGTAATTCTTCCCTAAAAATCATTATTACTGCCTGTTCCAAGATCTTCCTGGTGATTATCCTTCCTCGACCTTTCAGAGGCAGCTGCCGTGGTGCCTGGCTGCACTAAAATTTAGGTTAAACATCTTGCTGTTAGGATTCAAAGTACCACAGGCCTTGGGTTCTTTTATATTTATGAGGCTTAATTCCAGTTTGTGTTCCAACTTGCTTGTTGCATTCTTCACCTGATTTATTGCTCCGCGTAATAATACTATTTATAACACTTTTCATCCCAGCTTCTCTCAAGTTTTACAGACGGTGCATTCTGGCTCGCAGGCAAGTGGGTGGTAAGTGGCAGAATGTCTCCTTTTTCAAGCAAAAAAACCCAAGCATTCGGGTGAGGTGACCCCGGTGTGCCAGTGGGGCTCGGCTCACGGCAGGCCCTCCGGCTCTGGGGCGCTCAGAAAACAACTTGTTTTTTTTTTCCTGGGGACAGTGAGGGGTGCAGGCTGCAGGACAGAGAGGTTTGTCACACGCTGCGGGTCTTGGGGAACTTACTAACGCCACCAGGTTCCAGCCCTCCTCTGTCATGAGCAGCAACCCTTTCACCTTCCGCACAGATTTCTCTCTGAGAGGGCCGGGGGAGCCCTGGACAGTCAGCGACAGTGACCACTAAAGCCCGTTGACTCTGCGTGCTGCACGCCATCTTCACCCGAGCCGCTGTCACTTTTAAACTGGGCCGCTTGCTGACATATTCGCATCTGTAACTTTTGTAAAAGGCACTGTCATTTAAGACTTAAGTAGCCAAGCGTGGTGGCGCACGCCTGTGCTTCAGCATTCTGGGAGGCGGAGACCAGAGGATCACAAGTTCGAGTACAACCTGGGCAACTGAGTGAGACCCGGTCTCAAAATAAAAGCTGATAGAAAGGGCTGGGGGTGGAGCTCAGTACGAGGGATCCCTAGGTCCCATCCCCAGTGTGGCCAGAAACAAAAACAAAACAGAAACATCTTGAGCAAAGCAGCGGCACTTTGAATTTGATTTTGAGCTGTCGCAGAGCCTGCAGATTTGCAGTTTGGTCCTGGGACCTGGGAAGCAGGAGAAGTGACCCAGGGAAAGGGTTTCGTCGTTGGAATATGTTGTTGTTGTTGTGAGACAGGGTCTCTCTACGCAGCCAAGGGTGTCCTTAAAGTCTTAGTGATCCTCCTGCCTCAGCCTCCCACTGCTAGGACCCCAGGCATGTACTACCATACCTGGCATTGTGGGTGGAATTTCTCAAACTTTGGCACTCCAGAGTCACCAGGAATGCTTGTTAAACCCCGATTCCTGGGCCCCATCCCAGAGTTCCTAATGCACTATTTCTGGGGTGGAATCCAAGATCCTGCATTTATGACCAAAGTTGCTGGTGTGGACCCCACACCCAGGCATGTGAGAGCTGGGTCACACTGAACCACAGAATCTCGGTGGCTTAGAACAGCTTTGCTTCTCACCACGTGGCGCATCTGCAGGCCTGAGCCGGGCTTTAGCAAAAATCTGAGTGGCTCTGCTCCAGGACAGTCAGTGTCGGCACAAAGGTGCTCAAAGCACAGGACACGCGGAGAAGACGCGGTGCAGGGCGCTGGGACAGGAGGCTCAGGGGACACCCTCCTGCTTTTCGTTTCTTGCTACTTTTTATTGTTATTTAAAATATTTTTTTTTTGGTATTGGGGATCAAACTCACAACCCTATGCTTGCCGAGTAGGCACTTATGCTGCTGAGCTAAATCCCTGACGGTTTCTTTCTTTCTTTCTCTCTTTCTTTCTTTCCTCTTTTTTTTTTTTTTTTTTTTTTTTTTTTTTTTTTTTTTTTTTTTTTTTTTTTTTTTTTTTTTTTTTTTTTTTTTTTTTTTTTGTACCAGGGATCAAATTCCAAAATGGAAAGGGAAAGGTTGGGAGTTTGTTCCCTGGGAAAAAAAAAAAAAAAAAAAAGCCAGAAATTTAGCTCTTGCTACTTTTTAAAATTTCTTCTTCCTGATAAAAGTTGGGACCCCAGGAGCTTTCAGCAAGAGTTTTCAGCTTGGGATGGATCCACTACTATTGTAAGTGGAAAATGAAAAACTAGTACATGTGCCGTACATACATCTTTGATTAGGCCTCATAATTTTCAGACAAAATAAAAAATCCACAATAAACAAGCCACTAATGCCTCGAGCAGATAGCATAGCTCCCAGAGCTGCTCTAACTCGTGTTCCTGACAGCAGGATGAGAGATGGACGGGTCACAGGGTCCCTCTGCCCTGCACCTGGCTTACCCAGTCCGTCACCCTGGGCACCTCAGGGCCCTTGGTCGGCTGGTCCTCCTGCTCTGCGGGGTCCTCCCTGCCCGTCTGCTGTGGGTGTCCACTCTCACACGTCCCGCTCTGTACCCGTCTGCCCGCACACATCACTCACTTTCCTTCCATCCCTGCGAGACCCTTCTGACTTCAACCCCAGGACCTCTGCGAAGCCCCATGGCATCCCAGGAAGGTCAGCGGACAGGACGGAGTCCCTGCAGGACAGGAACCGCCGGTGCTGAGGGACACAGCTCAGGTGCCCAGGTGTCGGCACCCGAGCCGCCCTGGACACTGCAGGAAGCAGCTGTGACCCACTGACGACGTTGCTGGGTGCAGGCTGGGTGCCTCTAGCCCCGTGTTTTGTGGCATGACGGTTACCGAGATTCTGTCTTCGGCACAAGAGGACCACGAGGTTCCCCCGACACTGGGGTGCATCGAGAGTTTCCCGTCAAAAGCCATAAAAAGTCCGGTTTCCGGTTCCGAACTCCCTTGCCATTGAACTGGGACTTTACGGTTTGCGGCTTCTCCCCGGCCCGGGCAGGAAGAGCCGGGCTGAGCAGTCTCCTGGCCCCACTCTGAGGGGGACACGGAGGGAGACCAGGCCACGCCGGAGTGATCAGCGATCGCATCAGCTAGGAGCACTTGGTGTTTGCTCCCCAGGGCCGCGGCAGGGTATTTGGAGGGACAGAAACCCCTGAAGGCCGTCTCCATGTCCCCTTCAGCTCCGCAGTGACCGGGACACAGCGCCCCGTCGTCCACATCTGGTGACTGGAGGAACGGCTTTGACCCGGGAGACGGAAGCACTGGCTAATCCCACCGCTCATGATTTTGAATATTTCAGGGATCGACTAGTCAACTGGTCAGGAGATCTAGTTCCAGTTCTGTTCTGCGACTAACTAGCTGCTCCCGGGCAATCCCCTTGCCTCCTCGGGGGCCCTCACCTCTCGGTCCCTTCTCCGGGCCTCGGATTCCTCCTGTTAGAGCGGGTGCATTGTATTTGGATCGTATGTGAATTGAGAGACTTAGTAAACAGACGTCACCCGGGGGAACAGTTTCGGGGGAAGCTGGGTGGAATTTTTAGGGGTGTTGTTTTGGGTGCCGCTCTACTTCATCTAAACCAGGGCAACTCTCTTTGAAGGTTTTGTCCACTAGGCATTTGTGTGGTATTTGCTTGAAGAAAAGATTTTACTGCT
>RJWM01007779.1:0-75558 GCA_004363535.1 Dasyprocta punctata | reverse complement strand
GTTATCTTTAAAATGGTTACTTACATTAACAGATATAGACATGTAAAATTAATCTAATCATATGAGCATTAACTGTTCTTTCTCAACAACGAATAGATTCAACAGTGTGTTCATTTTAGTTATCCTACATATACATATATACAGGTTTATATCTTTTCCTCTTCCCTTTTCTCTTTCCGCCTTTTTCCTTCCCAGTTACTCTTGCACTTTGAGCTGTTCTTCACCCTTACGTAGTATTTATTATACATTTTGGATCATATGTACTTTTCCGTTTCTTACACTAGGGAGACAATACGGTATTTACACATGTGGGTTTGATTTATCTCACTTACGAGTATGGTCTCAAGTCGTGACCATTTACTTACAAAAGTCTCAATGCAATCTTTCTTAATAGCTGAGTAGTACTCCATTGTATAAAAATACCACATCTTTTTAATCCATTCTTTGATTGATGGGCACTTGGGTTGTTTCCAAGATCTGGCTATTACAAATTGGGCTGCTATAAACATAGGTACACAGATATCACTGTGGTATGATGCTTTCAATTCTTCTGGGAATATGCCCAGAAGTGGGATAGCTGGGTTGAATGGGATCTCTAATCCTAGCTTCTTGAGGAATCTCCACACCGACTTCCACAGTGGCTGCACCAGTCTACATTCCCACCAACAGTGGAGAAAAGTTCCTTTTCCCCACAGCCCCTCCAGCATTTGCTGTTGGTTGATTTTTTAATCTTGGCCATTCTTTCTGGGGTGAGATGGAATCTCAGCGTTGTTTTAATTTGCATTTCCCGAATGACCATTGATGTTGAACATTTTTTCATATATTTACTTGCCATTTGTATTTCTTTCTCTGAGAAGTGTGTATTCATCTCAGAAGCCCATTTTTGGATAGGGTCCTTGAATTGTAGGGGCCTGATTTCTTTTAATTCTTTATATGTTTTAGATAGAATTCTTTTGTCTGATGGAAAATTGGCTAAGATATTTTCCCAGTTTGTGGGTTTTCTTTTCACTCTGTTGGAGATTTCCTTTGACAAGCAAAACCTTTTTAGTAGGATGAGATCCCACGTGTTGATTCTGGGAAGTGTTTTCCGTGCTATCTGATTTTTGTTCATGAACTCTCTGCCTACTCCTATGTCATCAAGATTTTTACCTACTCTGTCTTCTAGTAAGTTTAGTGTCTCTGTTTTTGTATTCAGATCTTTGATCCATTTTGACTTTATTTTAGTGCATGGTGATAGGCATGGATCTAGTTTTAGTTTATGGTATATAGAGAGCCAGTTTCTCCAGCACCATTTGTTAAAGAGGCTGTCTTTCTTCCAATGTACATATTTGGCCCCTATGTCAAAGATGAGGTGGCTGAGTGTGTTTGTAGTTGTGGCTGTATCTTCTAATCTATTCCATTGATCTTCAGGTCTATTTTGATTCCAGTACCATGCTGATTTTATCACAGTAGCTTTGTAGTATAGTTTCAAGTCAGGGATTGTGATGCCTCCTGCCTTCCCTTTGTTGCCCAGAATTGCCTTTGCTTTCTTGATGTTAAGACTTAGTGGATATTTACTTCTTGGCCTTTATTTATAAATCTTCAGTAGACAAAGTATTATTTGATTCCTCATCTTGTCTTTAGGATTAACACATAACCAAGATTATTGATATGGGAGAAATATGGATTCCATTCAAGGAAATTTGTATTAAATTTAACATGCATTCCTGCCCTCTGACCTCCCAGAAGGGAAATGCCTCTAATCTCATAATCAGAAGAGTTCCTAGAGCTCAGCTCCTTTAGTCTGAGATAAAAATTTGATCAGTTGTTAATCTCTTCACGGTATAGTCTTCAATATTTTGTAAATTTCTTTAATTTTCCATACAATAATGAAAAGAAATAATCTTCAGTCTTTTCCCACATTGACAGTGCTGACAGTGAGTTGTATTTAAATACAGATAAGTTAATTTAAAGTTACTTTGATTAGTGAATAATAAAAATATTAGCACTAGGGTGAGCAGTGGCTGTCCGAGTTAGGAGATAAAAAACAAACAATTGAATCATAGTGTTTTGTATCTTAAGTTTTTTCTTTCTTTGTTTGTTTGTTTTTGTTTTTTGTTTTTGGGGTATTGGGAATCAAACTCAGGATCTTGCGCTTTCCAAGCAGGTGCTGTGCCACTGAGCCATATCCCCAGTCCCCACATATCTTAGGTTTAAATCTTGCCTTAAACAGATCTTCAGTTTTATAAACAGATATTTAGCTTTTAACTTATAAAAACTTTTAACAATACATGACACATAAAATATATTGTAACTAATTTTCAATAAAAAACCAAAAAAGCTATAGGTTCAGATTATTGAAAAATTGGAAAGATAATGTTAAAAATGGAGGGTTTCTTAATCACATTAATCCCCTATCACTACTAGGTGCATGTTAGAAATATCAAAAGAGATATTCCAGGGGCTGGGGATTTAGTTCAGTGGCGTAAGCACCTGCCTGGCAAGCGCAAGGTTGTGAGTTCGATCCCTGGTACCAAAAGAAAAAAAAAAAGAGTGAGATATTCCAACTGGCACTAGAAGGGGATCAAGAAATATACTGATAAAATTGTAGAGTGACCACAGGTCACAACATTGGCCATGCTGAATAAATTTTGGAGCCACTTATTCCTTATCTAACATATATTTAACACCTGATATGTGCTAGACACTCTAGGTGCTTAGCATAAGTTCATAAGAAACGAAGACAAGAAACATGTACATTCTAAAGGGAAATTCAAGACAAGGAATAATTAAAAGTTATTTCAAATAATGCTAACTGCTATATTCAAAAGATGACTTAATGTGTTAGAGTGATCATAACAGGCTGAGAGGCCACTTTGTACGTGATTCTTAAAAATACGCTCTACAAAAAATGATTTTGGAACTGGGATTATGAATACTGGAAGTCAATCATTTGAATACATCTAGTAAATCTCCTCCAATGAAATGCAACACTAAACAGAGTATAACCCAAAGACAAACGAAAGTACAAGGAGTAGTAGACATTCCAGCTGTGCTACTGATGATACTAGCATTACAGTCCTGGGACAGAAAGGAACACACTCAACGCTAGTGGCCCTTAGAGAGATCTGCTATAGATATGAGGACATTTTGTCCAAGTTAAAATGATATACTTATGCAATTGCTATCAGAACCTAGACCTGGCAGAAAACTAAAGGTCAATGAAGAATTACAGAAGGGAAATTTGGGTCAAAACCCATCCCATCATTTGAACCAGAAACAAACAAGAAAATAGGTTAAGAGTTACACTCCACACCCTTATTCTAATGGTACTACAGATGGAATACTACAACACAGTGACCTTATATCTTGATGAGTTTAATTGGAATGGTGCTCAACACTAAAGCATCCACCTCAAATACTGGTGAATTATATGATTTTACCCTCTTTAATTGTGACCCAGATGCCACTGGAGGCAAATATCAACCAAAATGTAGATTGTTGAATATGGCCTATCAGCTACAAATAAAGGAGACCTAAAGCTATCACCCATCCAAACATATTTTATCAGGGATTCCCAGATCTGGGTTAGGGACATGGTGGTTGAGTCGAGGCAAACATTCAGCTTTGTCTGTGAGGGGGCCCCGTATTTATTTCTATTGATTACTACTAAGTATTCACTAATATTTTGCTCTTGATTTTTCTTTAAATCTTGCTTGAAAATTGTACTCCTATTTTGAATATAGCACCAGAATTACAATGCACTTCTAAATTGTGCTGATTGATGCTTTTAACCTTTTAGTATGGTATAATTTTAATATATTTACAAAAATAAGCATATAAAATTTCATCAATAAGCAGTACTTTCATTTAGAGTAAGACTCTATAAACCAGATGGTACATAATGGAACCAAATGTCTTGAGAGAAGCAAAGCCATTTAACTAATTGAAAAAGCACCTACTGTATGCCAGACACAATGCCAGATCTTGCAGAAAAAAAATGAATTATACACTCTAAATCCTCAATAACCTCACCATCCCCAACAGTGTCAAACAATTACAGATTAAGAACATCCAAAATTTGAAAATTTTTCATTAAGAATGGGAGTGGAACTAGTGATTAATTACTGATCCCAAGATCAAAATCTAAATAGATATTAAACTTGAACACTCAATCTTACACACTGTTTGGTTTTGACACCTGACAAGTGCCACATGTTCAGTCGCTTATCTTTACTTATCTATTTGGATATTTACCAGTCATTTGAAACATACAGTCATGGGGAGGAGTTTGGGATGGAAATGAATTTAACCCTCCAGATCTTACTTTCTGATGTTCCTTTCCAAGCAAGCTCCTTGATTAATGAAAATTTCATTATTCCAATTTTTCTTGCTAAAATACTTAGTGTCAAACTTTTAAATCTTTCTACTCCTTTCCCTTTACATATGGACTTTCTTCCAAAAGTGTGCTTCATAACATCAATTTTCACTCACCATTTTAGCTATCTTATGTGTATATATATATATATATATACACACACACACACAAATTTATGTCTTTTTCCTTTCCCTTTCTTCTTTCTTCCTTTTTGCTATCCCTCTTTGAGCAGTTTCTTACACTTACACAGTATTTATTGCAGATTTTCCAATCATATATACTTTTACAGTTTCTTACACAAGGGAGACAATATGGTATTTACACATCTGAGTTTGATTTATTTCACTTATCAGTATGGTCTCAAGTCACATCCATTTATTCTGAAAATCTTTCAATGCAATCTTTCTTTATAACTGAGCAGTATTCCTCTGCATAAAAATGCGGCATCTTTTTTATCCATTTCTTGATTGATGGGTACTTGGGTTGTTTCCAAGATATGGTGATTATAAATTGCGTTGCTATAAACATGGGTGCACATATATCACTGTGGTATGATGTTTTCAATTCTTCTGGGAAAATGCCCAGAAGCAGGATAGCTGGGTCAAATGAAATCTCTAATCCCAGCTTCTGGAGGAATCTCCACACTGATTTCCACAGTGGTTGCACCAGTTTACACTCCCACCAACAGTGGAGAAGAGTTCCTTTTTCCCCACAGCCCCTCCAGCATTTGTTGTTGCTTGATTTTTTAATCTTGGCCATTCTTTCTGGAGTGAGACGGAATCTCAGTGTTGTTTTAATTTGCATTTCCCGAATGACCATTGATACTGAGCATTTTTTCATATATTTATTTTCCATTCGTATTTCTTCATCTGTGAAATGTGTATTCATCTCAGGTGCCCATTTTTGGATTGGATCCCTGAATTTTAGGGGCCTGAGTTTTTTAATTCTTTATATGTTTTAGATAGAAGTCCTTTTTCTGAGGGAGAGTTGGCTAAGATATTTACCCAGTTCATGGGCTTTCTTTTCACTCTGTGGGAGATTTCTTTTGACATGCAGAAACTTTTTAATAAGATGAGATTCCAGTTATTGATTCTGGAAAGCATTTCCCATGCAATGTGATTTTTCTTCATGAACTCTCTGCCTACTCCTATGTTGTCAAGATTTTTACCTACTTTGTCTTCGAGCAGAGTTAGTGTCTCTGTTTTAAAACTCAAATCTTTCATCCATTTTGACTTTAGTTTAGTGCATGGTGACAAACATGGATCTAGTTTTAGTATTTGGCATAAAGAAAGCCAGTTTTTCCAGCACTACTTATTAAAGAGCCTATCTTTCTTCCAAAGTACATGTTTGGCCCCTTTGTCAAAGATGAGCTGGTTGAGTGTGTTTGTAGTTGCGGCTGTATCTTGTAATCTATTCCATTGATCTTCAGGTCTGTTTCTATTCCAGTACCATGCTGATTTTATCACAGTAGCTTTGTGGTATAGTTTCAAGTCAGGGATTGTGAATAGCAATTTGCCTTTGCTATTCTAGGTCTCTTCTGGTTCCAGACGAATTTCAGGAATGCTTTTTCTAGCTGTGTAAGGTAGGCAAGTGGTATTTTGATTGGGATTGCATTAAATCTGTATAACAATTTTGGGAGAATGGCCATTTTCATGGTTTATTCTTCTTATCTATGAACAGGGAATATCTTTCCATTTTCTGAAATCCTCTTCAATATTCTTTTTCAGAGTAAGGTAATTTTCACTGTATAGATCTTTTACTTTCTTTGTTAGATTGATTCCTAAGTATTTCATTTTTTTGGATGCTGTAGTGAAGGGTGTGGTTTCTCTTGTTTCTCAGTGATTATGTTGTTTGTGTACAGGAATGCTATTGATTTTTGAGTGTTCACCTTGTATCCAGCAACATTACTGAGTTTGGTTATTACATCTAGAAGTCTTTCAATGAATTTTTGGGAGTTTTCTATGTAGAGTATCACATCATCAGCAAATAATGATAATTTATTGTCCTCCTGTCCTGTCCTTATTCCTTTTGTTCTCCCTCTTGTCTAATTGCTCTGGTTAATGTTTCCAAAATTATATTGAATAGGAGTGGTGATAATGGACATCCTTGTCTTATTCCTGATTTTAGGTTGAAAGTTTTCAGTTTTTGTTCATTTAGTAAGATGTTGGCTGTTGGTTTATGATATATGGTTTTTATCAGGTTGAGGTAGAGACCATCTATTCCAATTTTCTGTAGGGTTTTTATCATGAATGTGTGTTGAATTTTGTTGAAAGATTTTTCTGCATCTATTGAGATGATCATGTCCTTGGCTCTGTTGATGTGGTGTATTACACTTATTGATTTGTGTATGTTGACCATCCCTGCATTCCTGGGATGAATCCCACTTGGTCATGATGCACAATCTTCTTGATTACTTGCTTCATTGTGTTTGCCAGCATTTTATTGAGAATTTTTGCATCTATGTTCATTGGGGAGATTGCCCTATAGTTCTCTTGTTTGGTTCGGGTCTTTCTCTGGTTTGGTATTAGGGTAATACTTGCTTCCAGGAATGAGTTAGGGAGACTTACTTCCCTTTCAATTTCATTGAAGAGTTTGAGGAGTGTTGGCATTAAGTCTTCCCTAAATTTCTTATAGAATTCAGTAGTAAATGCATCAGGATGTGGGCTTTTCTTTGTTGGTAAGATTCTAATTACCTTTTCAATTTAATTAACTGAAATTGGGTTATTCATCAGTGTTACATCTTCTTCATTCAGCTTTGATAATGCATATGTTTTTAGCAATCTGTCCGTTTCTTCTGTGTTATGGAACCTATGGGAGTAAAGGTTCTCAAAGAAGGTACTGATGATCTTCTGTATTTCTGCAGGGTCTGTAGTGATTTCACCCTTTCATTTCTTATTGCATGAATCTCAGTTTTTTCTTTCCTCTTTTTGATAAGGTTGGCTAGGGATTTATCCATTTTATTTATTCTTTCAAAGAACCAACTCTTGGATTCATTAATTCTTTGTATTGTTTTCTTAGTTTGAATAACATTAATTTTTGCTCTGACCTTTATAATTTCCTCCCTTCTTTGGGCTTTGGGCTTGACTTTCTCTTCTTTTTCTAGAAGTATGAGGTGCAGCACTAGTTTGTTTATGTGTATTCTTTCCATTTTTCTGATGTGGGAGTTTAGTACTATAAATTTCTGTCTAAGGACTGCTTTCATTGTGTCCCACAGGTTCTGGTAATTTGTATTTGAATTTTTGTTCGATTGTAGATATTGTTTAATTTCTTCTTTAATTTCTTTTGTGGCCCATTGGTTCTTTACAAGAGTGTTATTTAATTTCCATTTGTTTACAGTGCTCTTGTGGGTCTTTTTGTCATTAATTTCCAGTTTTATTGAGCTATGGTCAGATAATATGCATGAAATTAATTCAATTCCTTTGCATTTACTTAAGCATGTTCTGTGGGTTAGTATATGATCTATTTTAGAGAATGACCCATTTGCAGCTGAGAAGAATGTGTATTCTGATGTTGGGTAGTACACTCGATATACATCTACTAGGTCCATTTGTTCATATTTGATTCAGTTCTGTTATTTCTTTACTGATTTTTTATTTGGTTGATCTGTCTCTCTGTGACAGTGGGGTGTTAAGGTCCCCCGTTATAACTATATTATTGTTTATTTGGTTTTTCATGCCTATTAAGAATTGTCTTACATAGTTGGGTGCTCCCATATTTGGTGCATATATATTTATGAACATAATGTCTTCCCCTTGAAGTTTGCCGCTAACAAGTATGTTTTTTATCTCTTTTGATCATTCTTGGTTTGAAGTTCACCTTGTCTGCAAGCAAAATAGCTACTGCTGCTTTTTTCTGGGTTCCTGTTGCATGGAATATTGTTTTCCAGCCTTTGATTTTTAGTCTATGGATTTCCTTTTGAGTTAAACGTGTTTCTTGTACATAGCATATTGCTAGATTTTGTTTCTTAACCCACGCTGCCAGTCCATTTCTTTTTACTGGTGAGTTGAGATCATTTACATTGATTGATGTAACTGATATGTACTGACTTATCCCTGTCTTGTTATCTTTCTATTGTTGGTTTTCTACTTTTTCTGTTGAACACTTTGCCCTGCATAGTGGTTTCCTTTTGTTGTTGTTCTTGGGATTGTAGTTATCTTCGTCTCTTTCTAGAGTGTCTTTCAGTACTCTATGTAGCACTGGTTTGATGGCCATAAATTTCTTCAGTTGTTCTTTGTCATGAAAGTATCTTATTTCTCCATCAATTTTTAAAGATAGTTTTGCAGGATACAGCAATCTGGGTTGAAAGTTGTTTTCTTTCAGGATTTGAAATACTTCACTCCAAGCTCTTCTTGACTTGAAGGTTTGTGTTGAGAAGTCTGCCTTGATTCTGATAGGCCTTCCTTTGTAGATGATCTGTTTCTTTTCTTTGACAGCTTTTAGTATTCTGCTCTCATGCTAAATTTGTGATATCCTAATTATTGTATGTCTGGGTGAAGTTTTTTTGGTTATGGTTAATTGGGGTTTTTATGACTCACTTATCTGTGTATCAGATCCTCTTCCCATGTTTGGAAAATTTTCTGCTATTATTTCTGCAAATAGTCTTCACAGGTAATCCATATTGACCTCTGCTTTTTCATTGACACCTATCAATCTTATATTGTTTATCTTTGCATCATCTTGCAGCTGTTGAATTGTTGTTTCCTAGTTCCTTGTTATTTTTAAGAGATCTTTTTTTTCATGATTGTAAGCTTCCATGATGTCCTCAAGGTCTGAGAGTCTATCTTCAGCTTCATTCAGCAGTTTTGCCAACTTTCAATGGAATTTTTAATTTCCTGAATATTCTTTTGAATCTGTTTCACTTATTCTAATTCTGCCTTATGTTGTTCATTCAAAGTTTCCATCATTTTCTTAGGTTCTTCTATTTTTTTATCTAGATCCTCTTTAGATACACACAGCATTTATTTCATGCTATTTGTCATTTCATTTTTTACCTGAGAAATTATTTCTGATCTGATTTCCTCTATAGCTTTGTGGAGTTGTTTCTTTACTTCACTTGCTATCATTTCAGAGAGTTCAGCTGTGCAACTTCCAGTGTCTTCCATTTCAGTGTCTCTTGGGTTTGTTCTCGATGGGTTGGAGAACTGAGACTACATCTTGCTCTTTCATTTTGTCATTTTCCTCTGGGTCCTGTGTGGCTGGCTAGGAAGTCTCCCAATGGATTGCACTGGAATGCTGTGCTGGGTAGAGCTTCAACCCTCCAACATCCCTGTGGTTATCCAGGGTGCACCTCTGAACTATGGCACCAGAACCTTGTGCTCTGTGGCATGTGAGGCTGGCTGCATGTTCCCCGATGTACTGTGTTGGGTTGCTCTGGGACACTGAGCTGGGCAGAGCTTGGATCCTCTCTGCAGTTAGCAGGGGCACACTCCTGAAGTGTGTCACTGGGGCCTAGAACCTGGCTGAGTGGAGTTCAGAACCTCCACAACCAAGGTAGCTAGCAGAGACACTCCCCCAGGGTATGGCACTGGGGTCTTGCACCTGGCTGGGTGGATTTCAGAGCTCAAGGATCCAGATGACTAGGTGGAGTGTGCCCTGGAGTGTGGCACCACCAGGACCTTGCATCTAGTTGTGAGGAGTTCAGAGCCTCTGGATCATGGGGCTAGCTAGAGTGCACTCTCGGCATATGGTGCCAGGGCCTTGCTCCTGGCTTGGCAGAGTTTGGAGCCTCCAGGACTTGCCACATAGCTAGCTGAGCTGCACCCCTGAACTATGAAGCTGGGGCCTTGTGCTCTGATGGGTGGAGCTCACATTCTCCAAGACCAGTCAGCTATGTTTGTTGCTGCCTGGTGAGCAGCTCTGGGGCTCTGGGCTGGGCTGGCCTCAGTACCTCTGTGTCCTTTGTGGATGGTCAGATGTTCCCCTGATGGATTGTGCTGGGTTGCTGCCCTGGGCAGACCTTGAATCCTCTGCTCAGCTAGTGAGGACACACTCCTGGATTGTGGTGCTGGGGCCTTATGCCTGGCTGGGTGGAGTTCAGAACCTCTGGGACCCAGACAGCTTGGTGGAGCACCCCACCCCCCAGAGTGTGGTACCACTGGGACCTTATGTCTGGCTGCAAGGATTTCAGATCCTCTGGAGCATGAAGCTAGCCAGAGCACACCCCCAGCCTTGCTCCTGGCTGGGTGGAGTTCAGAACCTCCAGGACCTTCCTGTCCTATAAATTAAATAGGAAACTTAGAACATAATGACTGCGAAGTACACTTAAGGTGCAAAACATTTATTTAGTGAGAGAGTAATTGAGGAATCATGATGGGAGGGTCAGAATGAAGAATTTAGGTACTCAAAAGTGGGTTAAGCACATATTTGTAGGAGGTGAGTAAAGATAAATATTGTGATAGTAGTTCAGATAGTTCAAATTGGAGACAAGATAGCCATATGGATGTCATACAGTGTCTCTTATGTCATTAGGAAGAAAACCTCAATAAAATATATCCAGACTTATAAAATACCTGATCTTCGATCCAGATTTTTCAGCACTGTACTCAAACAATTTAATAATCTTATGGTTTATTTTCTGGTTTCATAAATATAAGACTTCAGGGCTGGTGGAAAGAGGTCATACAGGACATTGACAAAAATAAATATCTCTCAGGATATCTTCTTTCCTAGGTCATTTGTAAAGTTGAAGACTAGCAGCAATATAGGGAGGAAAAGTAGCTAAAAGAGCTATAAATCTCAAGTATTCAAATCCTTGGTGGTTGCATACACCCTACTGCAGATGTGTAAGAGCCCTAAGAATGAGGCATTGATACAGCAATCACCAGGTAAGAATCTACTGGGCTCCAAACACCCAAAAACTGATAGAGATTTGTCACATAAATACTGACACATATACTGTTCTCCACAATATTGCTGATGTAGTATTTGGAAATGGAAGTCAGGACTGGGGTGGCACTGTGGGTAGCAGATTGCAGAAGACAATGAAGATGGCTATATTCATGACAAAATATTCTGACATAATGGAAGGGTAGAAGTATAGGTAGCAGTCAAGATCCATAACTGGAAAAATGGAGGTTTCTATGAGAAAGAATGCATTCATGATGAACATCTGTAGGAAACAGCTCACAAAGCTGATCGGCTTCATGTTGAATCTGTAGATGAGTAGGACCTGACAGAATCATCACTGGCTAATTAAAGGCTACATTTTTTTTCTGTTCTTTCATGAAAAATTTTCAATCTTTTATTGCAAAAAATACCAGTGCTGTTAATTTGACTCCATTCCAAAAATACTGTGAGCCAAGTGTTAACTGAAATGGAGCAAGAGGATTAAGATTTCAGTAGAACCTGAGGTAGGAGGAGTGTTGTGAGTTCGAGGCCAGCTTGGACCACAACGTGATTGCAAGGCTGGCCTGAGCTACATAGTGTGACCCTGCCTAAAAAACCAGGGCTGGGAGTTTGACTGAGCAGCGTAAGCAGCTACCCTGTCAGGTGTGAGGTTGTGAGTTCGATCCCTGGTGCCGCAAAAAAAAAAAAATAAAAAATAAAAAATAAATTTCAATAGATTACTGTAATTCCACGGAGTATCATTCTGGGCTTCAAATATAGAAGAATGTCATAAGGGAGAATGAACAAGAGTCAAGAAGCTGTACTGGATAATACCTGTGACACATAGGGCAGGACTGTTATCTCTCTAAAATGCATGGTTTGTAAAACAATAAGAACAATCTCTTTTGAAGTCAATGTAGAAGCAATGTGCAATTATTAAACAAATTATTTAAAAAACAAGCCCCCATTTATAAGCCAATACACATTTGGGGCCCTGTTAAGAAACTTTTTATGAATTAGGTCTTCTAAAATATCCAATAGTCAGAAAAACCACATCCAAGTACTATTATAAGTCTTCTTAAATTAAAAAGAAACCAGAACTCACACTGGGCTCAATAAATCCAAGTCTCATATATTGTAAATGGCCAATTGATGTGTCTAGTGTTTAAATAAGTTTCATTCAGATAAGCTCTATGATATTTAAGAATGAATTGAACTGTGAGTTATATAAGGCTTTTTGGATGGTGCTTTGGAGATTACATTATATGGACAACTTACTTGTTTCCAAAGAAAATACTTTATTTCAGAGGAAATAAGAAATGAAATGTGACATTTTATCCAACAAAAATATCTAAAGCATTATAATAGCAGCTCTGAAGTATGTAACATTGAAAAGGCGAAAAAACTCTTTAACCAAACTTGGAGGAATTTATACTTTAACAGCAGAACGAGATGTACACATAATAATTGCTCAAGGTTCTCAGAATTCCAGTGTGGTGAATAAAGTAAAACACTGTAGAGTAGGGAAAGTTTAAACTGAGACTGCAGGATGTGCTTAGCTTGTCAAGTACTCTATTGTTAGGCTTCTTATGTAGAAGAGGACAGTTGAGAACAGACTTTAAAAATATCATTATGTAGGGATCATAATCTAGAAAAAAAGAACTAAGACCTTAGAAGAACAGGTGAATAAAATTGTTAAAAGTTTTATTTTTTGGCTAGGATCAGACCTTGAAGTTGTGAAAAAAAGAAGAGAGAATTCAGAGATATTATTTTAATGAAATACAATACTTTGCCAATAATGGATTCGTTTATAAGTCTCCCAAAAATAGATCATCCTACAACAGCTGCCTAGATCAAGGATTCTCACATGAATGATTGATAAAATATACAAAGCTCTCAGTTACTATCATAAAAGGCTCTTGGTTACTAATGTAAATTTGTTCCAGGAAATATCAGGCAATACAGTATCTACACCTCACCATTTTCAAAGCATGATTAGGATGAGAAGACAAAAAGTAAAAGACACCAATTTTTGTTCAACATACGCTCTTCAGATGACTACTACCTATGGAAAGTTATGCTGATCCCAAGAAAAACATGAGGATTGATGCAACACCTCTGAAAGAAGGATGAGTAAGACAATTTTACTGAATATCTAAGACAAGCAGGAGAAGGTTGAATACAGATGGTAGTTGAAATTTCATGAGAAAGTCAGGTAAAATGGTATGAAATTAGACATTGGTACAACACATCCAAAACTTTTTAAAAGGACAAAGCATTTCACTTAAACACACAAATATGAGTTATCTTAATTTTTAAAAAATTTTATTTAAAACTTTCAAATGTGATTTAAATTTTTCAAATCATTATAAGTAAGGAAATAACCACAGGAAATTCATACTCCAGAGAAGTGGTGTTAAAGAAAGTGTCAGTAAGATCTTCAAGGAAATAAGAAACAGTAAACACCACACGTCACTCAGTCTATGTAAAACCAAAGTCCTGGAGTCAATTTTTGCACCTCCCCAAGAGACTCATTCAAGGGACAAAACAAGGTTGAACTATGTTAAGAAGAATCAAGAGAATTCAAAGTGTTTGTGTGTGTGTGTGTGTGTGTGTAAAACAATATATGCATTTAGAAGCACTTAAAATTATTGGAATAATATGTATTTTTGACAAACCATATCACTCATAGCTCTTGCAATTATAGGTTGACAAGTCCAGTTCCTGGAGATGAGGCCAGGAAAAACCTGGAGGTAGTCCTAGAATTCCAAAGCTAAAGTTCCAGTCAGAGAAACAGAAAATGAGAGCTTAGATGTGAATATCTCATAATTAGCATTGAAGAAACCAATATCCAAATTCATTCTTATGTCAACTATTTAAATATCCTATGTATCACAAAAATTGTTTTCTATTAATAATCTATGTTCCCAAGGCCAGGCCCTACGCCTTTGACTACTTACAACCTGCTTACCAATTTCCGGATTCCCTGCTTAATCTCCTTGGTTCTCACACCATAAACAATGGGGTTCAGAGCTGGGGGAATAAGGTGGTGCAGGATGTTGAGCAGGATGGGGACATCTGGGGGAATTCTTTTCCTGGCCAGGTTAGTGATGACTAGAACCAGTAGAACTGTGCTAAAGAAGAGGATGAGGATGAAATGGGAACCACAAGTGCTTAGAGCTTTGGCTATGGCTCCTTCCACCTTGATCTTTAGCACAGCCTTTAGGATAAAGGAATAAGAAAGAATAATAAGGATGAGATCAGAACCCAGAAGTGTCCAACCTGTGACAAACTGATAGAGTTGATTGAAGGTGATGTCATCACAGGAGAGTCTGGAAACAGACATGTTAGTGCAGATGCAGTTCTTGATGATCCTTGTGCAGTATCCCAGTCGGGAAGAAAGAATGGGGATAGGCATAGTAAGAAGGCCATTCCGGGCCACGATAAAGATGGCAGCCCTGGCCACAAACTGGCTAGTGATGATAGAAGGGTACCGCAGAGGGTGACAGATGGCCACATAGCGATCATAGGCCATGACCATGAAGGTGCAGGACTCCATGGTCAGGAAACTGTTCATGATGAACATCTGAAGGAAGCAGGCAGAGAAGCTGATGGATTTGCTGTCAAACCAGAAGATGGCCAGGACCTTGGGGATGACAGTGAGGCAGAGCACGATGTCCAGCAGGGAGAGGAGACTGAGCAGGTAGTACATGGGCTCATGCAGAGAGGCCTCCATCCGGATGGTGATCAGAAGAATAGCATTGGCCCCCATGGCCAGGAGGAAGAGGAGGCTGAGGGGCAGGGACAGCCAGTGCTGCCAGCTCTGGAAGTTAGGGAAGCAGATGAGGAAGAATTCAGAGACTGGCAGAGAGGAGCTGTTGATTTGTGCTGCCATGTGGTGTTTTCTGATAAGAGCTGACACTGCAGAAAGCCTTGGTGCATAGAGTAGGAATTAATTCATCTATATAATAAGAATACCCATGTAGGAGTAACTCATTTTTCAAGAATCATTTTAAAATAGGTACCCAACAGTGTTGTATGAGTTTTATAGTTATAAAACCATCCATTCTGTTAAATACCCCACAAGAAGAATTGACAGACTATTTCCTGGTTTGTCTGGGATAATTCTTGCTTATTCTAGTTTTAACATGCTTTTACCCAACTTGGTCAACAAATTATATGACCATCCTCTTTACAAGAGTACTCCATTTTATTACAATTTCAAGGCGAAAAAACAAAGGCAGAGGTAAGTAAATTTATGTTATTAAGATCACAGTGGTGGAGTCACAATTTCATACTGTTAAGCCTAAAATCATAGCTAATGCTTTCTGTCACTACTTTTTGTACCTTTATAAACAAAAATACTTACACAAGCTTTGCTACTAAAATACATCAGCCATATCCCCACACTAATGTCTATCGCTGCTCTTCTTCCAAAAGATGAAATCATAGAAGAATGAAAGAATCAGACCTAAATGCATCACCAGATAATATTTGAAGTCTTCCATAGAGTTATGACTATCGCCTCTATAGAAAAAAAAATACCTCAGAGACATCTAAAAAATAGAGCTTGTAGTAAGAAAAAAATCTCCTAACTTCTTAAGCAAGTAATTTAGATGAACAACAGGAATTTCATGAGCCAGCAATTTTTGATCCAACAGCACTATCCTAAGAGTGAAAATAGTCAGGCATGATGCTACACACCTGTAATCCTAGCATTTGGAGGCTGAGGCAGGAGGATCACTGTGAGTTTCAGGTCAACCTCAGATACAGAGCAAGACGCTGTCTCCAAAAAAAGTGAAAACAGCAACAAATTCCATGTGAATTTTTCCATTCCATCAGTCAAAAAATAAGGATGAGATCAGAAACCATACTCTCAACTAAATAGTTTCTCATGTGTCTCTGGTCTCATGTACCATAATCAGCCATGAATATATTCAATGAGCTAAACTTTTCATTGGTTTTCAGGCTAAAACTGATCCCCGAACATTGGCTGATATGTCCCAGGGACACAGTTTCAATGCTCAGGAGAAGGCCAGATTCAGGCATTTTCAAATCAATAATGACAGTGGTCCTAATGAGCCCTCGAGCCACTTGCAGCTGGCTTTCTCTCTTTTCTAAAACTCCAGAAGCCATTTTCTCATAAATGAGATATAAGTGTGAATATCTGAGGACATATTTTTAGATCAAAGGGAATAAATTTGCCCTTTTGCTTTCCCTAATATTTCATAACTCTCCACATAGTGTGTAGCAACACTATAATTTCTGGTGCTAAAGTGAAAATCATATAGGTAATTTTAAATTTCTAGTGACCACCTTAAAAATGGAAAAAGGAAAATGCAGAATTAATTTCAATAATATATGTTCCTTTACACAATATAGCCAACACACTGTTTTTTACTGTGTAATCAATATTTTAAATGCAAAGCATTGTTTTACACTGCTTTTCTTGCACTAAATCTCAAAAGTCAGATGTGTTACACTTACTGCACATTGCCATTTGAATGATGCATATTTCAAGTGGCAACTGACTCCTTATTGGATGGAACAGGTCTATGGGTACAGGGAATGAAGACTTCTCTTTTTATTTTGTTTAACATATACGTTTAATCTTAGTGTTGGCCACATGATATACATGACTCTTGCTTTGTATGTGGGAGCTTCTTTCATGTGGTTGCAATTCTGAATAAATGAAAATTACAGTATTCCCCTTCTTTTTCAACACTATCAAGCTTCTTTGAGGGATTTCTTAGTCAATTAATTTTGCAGACTTCAGAATGAGGGTGTTTCATCAAGGATGGAGATAAGCGACACATCCCAAGTCCCAGCTTATTTCATCACTGAGGCCTTGACCAGAGACCAGGACACTCCAGTGGCTAAAAACTCAACCTCCATGACTCATATCAGATAGGAATTTTCCCCTCACTTTTCCATTAAACCAATGGAATTATTATTTTTTTTCAAACTCTATTCAGTAAAGAATGACAACACTCAATATGTCCAAATAAGGTAATGAGAACATCATATTTGAACACTCAAACTAGTGTTGTTAACAAAAAATGACAAAAGAGTGAAAGTTCAAAGTGTAAAACTGGAATTATAAACTATAACTTCAGATATAAATTGAAATAAAATCTGTCCTCTAAGTTAAACCATTCAAACTTACCTGTGGACAGGTTCTTGTAATCTTAATCAGTCTATTTCTCTAAAGTCATCTGTATTGTTACCAGTTGGCTATTACCTTCTTTTTCCTTGATCAATGAGCCAAAAGTAAAGAATTAGCTCCAAATCGGCTCTAGAGTCTTCTGGGAAGCATGGTGTCTTGAACAGTGGAAAGGATACAAAGTTTATACGTTACAGAATTTTCTATTACAGATCTTTTGTGTTCCAGCCAGAAAAGCAGAAGAGAGGGCTGAGAGACAAGGCGAGATGAGAACCCAGGAGGGTGTAATCAAGGGAGCTAGGATTACTAATCTTAGCTCCTCTGGCACCACCAGGGCAAACTTCTCCAGGGAGGCTGAACTGCAGTTGATAGGATAAACTCAATAAGAATCTCCTGGTCTCTAGCTACCATAGACAATAATAAGGGTGTAGATGTAATTTTAAAACTCATCCTAAAATATCAGTTTTTCTAAATGGATAGGGTACAACCTATATCCAAAGTTTTTGCCCCACTGGAAAGTAAGAATGCATCATATTGGGGGAAACTGGAAGAAATTGGATCTGAAAACCACTGTAGTTCTAACAGAAATTTTCTGTTTCCTGTTTATATTAGACATTTGGGTCTCTACATAGCTCACCACTTTCCTCATAATTTTCCTGGCCTAGCGGTTCAGTCATATTGCAGTTTAACTGCCACTTAGGACTATAAATGCACCAGCTGGCCCAGCCTATCAGAAGTTCCAAAAGTTTAAACTCTACTCTGTCTTCCCCACCCACAGTCACTAAGGCCACATTAAACAGTGGATCTGGCGCATAGGACCCATTGTCCTGGGGTGGGGCCTTCAAAATTCATTAGGGAGGTAAGAAAGGTAAGAAGAGAGAAAGCTGAGGAAAATCAAGGAGACTTTGGGCATCTAAACAAAGAGCATTTACATCTGAAAACAAGTATGTCTGGGCCATGCAGGACATTCTGGGCCTGTGCAGGGCATTCTGGGTTCCCACATTCCTAGTGCTGCTGCTGCCCCTGTCTCGTGTCTCGCCATGTCTAACTCCCCGGTGAAATGGCAGATGATGGAGTCAGACCAGCACTGAGCCAGCTCAAGTAGTTCACCACAGTGGTGGCCAGCAAGGGGAGATTCCATACCATCGATGAATACAAGCCCCAGGAAACTATCCCTGATCCTGACTGCAGCACAGGTGTCACCTACCAAGGGCTGGTGGAGGAGGCTATTGCCTATGGAAAGAAGCTAGACAGGTCAAGAGAAAACCAGCTTAAAAATCCTAAAAAAATAAAAATAAAATAAAATGAAAAAATAAATTAAAATGCTATAACAAACTTTTCCTGTTGTTTGGAGCAGAGGTACTAAAGAAGATTCCAGGCCGTGTATCTACAGAAGTAGATGTAAGACTCTACCTTTGACAAGGAAGGATGCAATGGCGATCTGAGTCAGGCATCTCATTGAACCATACAAGGAGGCTGGAATCAGCAAGAACAGTATTTCTCATCAAGCTGGCATCCACCTGGAAAGGCATCCAGGCTGGAAGGGAGCTGGAAAAGCAGTGTGGCATCCACTGCAAAATTACCATGGCAGAATCAGCCTTACTGGTTACATAGGAGGGCAAACGGCACTCGAAGTGGATGGCATCAGCACTTATTAGTAGGCTGTGACCCAGAGAAGTTATGTACTCTGAAATCTGGGCAACAAATAGTGGAGTAGGGGAGATTTTAAACAATAGTTTAAGATGAGTTGGATTGAGTTTGGGTCAAGCGAAGTGGAATTTTTCAAAAGCTGAAGTGTGAACATGTTATATTCTGAGGTTAGAAGTGTTATAGTGACAGAAGTTAATTGGAACATCTTGTGCTTATAAGCTCAGAACATTACCTGTTGGGAGGGATTGTGGGGCCTTGCACCCCGAAGCAAGTGGGGGCTGGTAAAAACATGGGTCAGAGGTTTCAGGTCTTGACTTTCCTTATTAACATGAGGCTGCTCATCTTCTGACAGCATACCACCTGATCCTGGGCAGGTGTGACACTTGTTCACCCTGCATAGGTCCCATTCTGGCCTGGCATGTGGTAAACACAGACAAGATATCCTAAAAGACCCTGGAGGACTCTGGGGTCAAGAGTGTCATCAAAATCTACAACTACTACAAGAAGTTTGGTTACAAGACCATTGTCATGGGTGCCGCCTTCCACAACATGGGCAAGATCAAGGCACTGGTGGGCTGCAGCTACTTCAGTTCTTACCCAGGCTCCTGGGGGAGCTACTCATAGACAGCAGCAAGCTGGCACAAATGCTTTCGGTGGCCCAGGGTAGTGACTTGGAAAAGATACACCTGGACGAGAAGTCTTTCCACTGGCTGCACAACAAGGACTAGACTGCCATGGAGAAGCTGTCTGTGAGGATCCAGAAGTTTGCTGGAGTGGATGCTGACAGAACAAATTTTCAGTGCAGAGAACAAGAGCAAACATACCCCAGACCTGCACTGCCTGAGACTTGGAGTCCAACTCTGTGAGGCTCATGCAATCTTGCATTTTTTAGCAGTTAGGACATGAAGGAACTATAGGTTTCAGATTTTATATAAAACTTTGCCTAATGCATTAAAGTAGCTGCCTTTCCTGATTTAAAAAAAAGAAAACAAATATGTCTGTGATAGTACAGAGACAATTTTAGACATTAGGAGTATCCTTAGAAAAATATATCTAAATAAGCATTCAATACAGATGCTCCTTGTCTTTCAATGGATTGCTTGACACTCCTATCTTAAACTGAAAATATTGTAAAATTGAAAATATATTTTAATGTACTTAATCTATCAAACTTCATAGTTTAACAACATCATATATTGTAGGGTACTAGTTATAGTTTACCTTAGTTATCGGTTATTGACTAAAAGCTGTAGTTCACTACTGCGGCCCAACATCACAAGAAAGTGTCACACCATGGAACACCAGCCCAGAAAAGATCAAAACTGAAAACTGAAATATAGTTTCTACCATGTGCATAGTGAATACCACCATGTTTTCACACCACCATAGAATAAAAAAGACAGAGATCATCTTAAGTAAGGAAACATCTATGGTTTTTTTAATGTCTACATCCTTTTAAATTAATTTTGTATTTTGATTATATATAATATTTATGCATATTTATGAAATACAAGGAGTTGTTTTCATTTATGCATATACTATATTGAGTAATGATAAGCTCAAGGTAATGAGTATATCCATAATAAATTTAGGTCATTTGTTTATGGTGAATACATCCCAAATCCTTATCTCTTAACAATTTAGCAATATAAGATGCATTGTGGTTAATTATATTCATGCTCCTGTGGCACAGAACACCAACACTTATTCCTCCCGTCTAACTGTAACAACAAACCTATTGACCAGCCTCATTATCCCACTACTTTCCCCAGTCACTGGAAATCACTATCCTATGTCCAGTGCACCAAAGTGAGACAGAGACACATCATTCCCCTTATCATCCAGAGTATGATGGCTTAATGAAAATTAGAATGCAATATTTCTTACTGGTGATAGAAGATGCTAAGAGCATGCAATTCTGGCCCACTCTCTGGGTAAATGCAGGCTTCATCTGAATACGTGAAGTGGTAATGAGAAAATGCCTTAGCAAACCTCAGGCTATAGCAACAGCAGTGAAAGGCTAGAGAGGGTGCTGAGACCCAAACCGATCTTCCTCATCACACAAAGTCTAAGATTCAGGACAGAGATGGCAGCTGCTTGGAGGTGGTGAAAGCAGATTCCTGTTTCACGATTAGTGTGTCAGGACCTGTCTTGGTCCCTCCGTATATCAGATGGGACTGTGGAGGGAACTGCGGTAGGGAAGCAAGTGACATTGGAAGGCAGGTAGTGTCAAACAATGTGAGTACTGGTGTGGTATCACAGCCACGTGTCACCATACGCAGTACTGTGGTATTTCATACTGGATACCATGGGAAGCTTCATCACACCCAGGTTGAACACTAGATAAAAACAGAATAGGCCCAATTGACAGTTTTTTGGAATACCAAATAGTTTTTTTACTCCTATGTGAGAATTCTCACCTAAGCAAGAAGGTTGCTCAAGAAAATAAATTGTAATAAAAATGACTATAGGGGCAGAGGAAGGCTCAAATGATATGGATACCATTTACCCCAATGTAAGTGGGTGTTTGGCAATGATCTGCATCCTGTTCAAAGAGAAGCAGGGAAGCAGTGTGCATGGGAAAACAAAACAATAACTCAATATGAATGTAATTTAATATGTATTTATTTGAGATACTGTACAAAAAGTTTCACAATTAGTTCATTTATTTTTTCCCATACTGGGGATTGAACTCAGGGGTGCTTTACCTCTGAGGTACATCCCTAGACTTCTTTATGTTGTATTTTCAGACAGGGTCTCACTAAGATGCCCAGACTGGCCCCACTTTGAGATTCTCTACCTCAGCCTTCTGAGATTTCATTCAGTCTTAAAAACAACCAGCTGTCAAATCATTATAGCCATTTTGAAGGAAATGAAACCAAAACTCCACAAGTTTAGTCCAAGCTCATAAAACTGACTAGACATATTTGGCCAAATTGGCTCCTTGGAGAATCAAATTTTAATTATCCAGACTATGGCAATCCTACTCTTCACTATAAAAGGTTCATTTAGTGATAGCTAGACACAAGCTACATGTTAGATGCTATAAGAATACATGATAGCATATGATATGATCATTGCTTACAAGTAGTTTTGAAGGGCTGGAGGGAAGAGATTTCACTTTTTGGTACTGGGAATTGAACTCAGGACCTTGTGCTTGCCAGGTAGGCACTTATGCCACTGATCTATATACCTGGCTGAGATTCACTTTTAAAATGTTGCATCTTGCTCAACAAATTTTTATCTTAAATGTCCTAATATAAAAACATTAAAAACAACCATTCATAAATTTTAAAATGAATAAAATATTCTTAACCTAAAAGAAGCTTATGACAATGTCAGAGAAACGTACTTAAGATGCAAAAGTAATAATAACAGTTGAGAAAACTGACAGAGAAAGACTACTTGTAGAAAATGGCATGTGAATTAAGCCTAGTAAGAAAGACTGGCTTTAGCAAAGGATGATACTAGTAATAGAATGCTGATGTACAATGTGTCCAGTGGTTAGAGACAGCAAAACAGGTGCACAGAATATTCAGGAAATAATGAGAAGTTTGTTTTGGGTACAGTGACAGAGAAAACATAATTCAAGTAAGTCTAAAGAATGTTTAGAACAGACACAAAAGAGCTGCAGTAGAAAATTCCATAGCATATAAAATTTGTTAAAATACTGTACAAGTAATAAATTTTCATACAAATCATTAAGCAAAGATAAGTGTTATGGTTTATACATTGTGACAACTTGAGAAGTCCAGAAGCTTAATTAAATAACTGCATCCTGGGGTGTAGAGCACAAGCAGTTACCTGTTCATTGTGTCAATTTGAGGTCAGAAATTTAACTGAGAGACTCAGCAGGGAGCCAGGGTTCTTACTTTGTAAATATCCTCATCCTGTGCAAAGGAAGGCAAGGAGATTTGTAAATGCTACACCCAATCTGGGGGAGGGGGTGCCCTGTGCACAATATAAGGGAGAAAAGGAGGCTTGCTTTTGCCCCTTTTTACTCTGGCTGCTTTTGCTTTGGCTGTTTGCCTTGAAGTGTTGCCCCTGTGCCATGCCACCCTGCCTTGGAGCCAGCTTATTATGGACTGAAACCTCCAAAAACTGTAAGCTAAGTAAACCTTTCCTTCTCTAATTTTGGGTATCAGGTGTTTTGTCTCAGCAACAAGTGAAAAGTAACTAAGACAATAAGCTTTAATACAAAATGAAGTGTAATGTCCTAACTAGAAAGCTATCAAATTATGCTTAGAAAAAAATGATGGACTTGAAATATTAATTTTTATTGTGCAAAGTAACAGGTTACTACTATAAAATATTCCATGCAGGCTGTGTTAGTCACTTTCTCAACACTGGGACACAATACTTGACACCCTACAATTTAAAGAAAAAGTTCAATTTGGCTCATGGTTTCAGGGGATTCAGTCCATGATTGACTGGCTCCAAGACAGAAACATGGTAGAAGGGTGTGGCAGAGAAAATTGCTGAGTCCATGCCTGTGGGGAAGCACAGCAAGGAGTACCAACAAAGACCTAATACCTGGGGTCAGGCTTCCATGACCTACCCAGACACGGCCAGAAGTGTGCTTTACTCATCCTCTAGGTACCTCCCAAGCCAATCCAGGTGACACAATTAGATTTCACTGTGGTGGGGGGTATAAAGCAAAATAAATTATATATATTAAAACCCCCCAAAATTATGAAACTAAGGGAGAGGACAAGCCAAAGAGGGTGGTAGGTGAAAATGACCAAAGTGTGTTGTGCACGTATATGAATCTGTCAAAATGAAACCCATTAATCTGCATAGCAATTAAAAACAATGAGTATAAAAGAACCCAGAATCTATTCCAGTCCCATGACCTACTACCTGTACAATCTGGGGCAAATAACACAACCTTTCTGTTCCTTATATATGAAATTACATTGGTACCTTCCTCATAAGATATATTGTGAAGATTAAATAAAATGGCATATGTAAAGGGAAAAAAAATGAAACCATCCAGAAAAAGCTCAGCCATCACAGAGATATCACACTAATATGTGGCATGATAAATCTGGAGATTGAAAAATAGGGGAACACACTTTTCTGTGAAACAAACAACACAACCTAGAGATTTCATAGCTGGAAAAATGTGGACAGCTTCACTAGCCACAACTTAGATTGGAAGCTGAGGCACACAGGGCTATAAAGGGGAACAACAAACATAACAGCTCATTTGTGCCCAGTATGGGCAGGTCAGGATGGGACAAGGATGGTGCCTAACATCAGTTAAAAGGCACTAAATCCTTATAATCCAGTAGGATGAGATAAAGTGAAGATTTGCTAAGACAAAAAGATGAAGATAATGAAGAAAAAATACGTAACACTCTGAACAATATAACTCCTCCCCAAATCCCCAAAAAGCTAAAACATTGTCATCATCCTTTACAAACAAAATCTGAAGTAAGAAAATTTTAGTAGAATGAAAGAATAAGAAATGCTGTATCCGAAGAGGTGGTACAGCCTAAACATCTTAATCAGGTGTGGTGAATTAACTAATGGTCAACTTGTAACACCCAGCTGAACTAAATCAGTGTGGTGCTGGGTGTGAAAGGCCCACCTGAGGATTGCTGCCAACAGCATAAAAGGAGAACTGGCAGGGAAGATAGTGTGCTGTCGACTCCCCTAGAGAAGCTTGTCATGCTGGTTTTCCTGATAAAGCTCAGCTGTTTTCATCAGAGGAGCTCAGGTCCTCAATGTCACTGAGGTTGGCTGCAGTGCTCTTTAGGGGAGCTCTGGTCTTTACCTTGAGTGGTGCTTCCTGGCTCCAGTGCAGATCCCTCAGCCTGCTGGCACAAATCCTTCAACTCACTGGTGCAGACTTGCTAGTTTCCACTGCTTACCATCCCAGCACAGATCCTTGATACAGACTTTCACGAGACATTGTTGTGGGCTCTGGACCTCCAGCTGAACTTGTGGAAGACAATGCCATGGGTTCTAAGTCTTCAGCTAGACTTGTTCAGGACATGGCCATGGGATCCAGGCCCTCAGTTGATTCTTTGGGTCTCCAGTGTGTCGACAGATCTCCTGCACTCTTCGCATTTGACTCTTTGGGTGAATATTATAAAAGAATCCTATAAATTATGTGTCCTGTATTAAGTCTATTCCCTTGCAAAGCCTGACTAGAACACCAGGTCTAGGAGCACTGGAAAAGACAGTGGACATCAAAATAATTCCAAGGGGCCAAAGAAGAGGCATCCAGTCAACCATACTAGTGAAAGTTCTAGAATTAACATCTGTGCTTCAGCCCCAGAAATCCCTTCATGGCACAAAACCAGGCAGGTTTTTGCCAGACAGAATCAGAGATGGGAAAAATAATGCATGTTTGTTGCAAACCAGAAACAGACAGATCTTTCAAAAGGCATAATGTAAAATTGGTTTCTTTAGTAATCAAACATTTCTACATACTATCTACTTATGCTCCATTCAGTGAAGACTTGACAAGACCCTCAGTATGAGTTAGATTGAGGAAATTTCCCAGGTAACCAAGGAATCCACAAAATGAAGATTTTCTTTGAAATAACAAGAAACAGAGATTCACAAATATTTGTCTTCATTGTCACCTAAGTATTGATTTAAAAAATCAGAATTCACTCCAGAATAAAACAATTTAATTTCCTCTCCAATGTAAAATTAATTCCCTATTTCCCTGTGTTATTATAAATAATTACCAACGTGGCTGGGTACCTCTTACAACCTCTTCAGCAGATTCTGAATTCCTTGCTTGATCTCCTTGGTTCGTACACCATAAACAATAGGGTTCACAGCTGGGGGAATAAGGTGGTGCAAGATGTTGAGCAAAATGGGAATATCTGGGGGAATTTTCTCCCTGGCCAAGTTAGTGATGACCAGAACCAGTAGAACTGTGCTAAAGAAGAGGATGAGGATGAAGTGGGAACCACATGTGCTCAGAGCCTTCATCACAGCACCCTCAATCTTGACCCTTAGCACAACTTTCAAGATAGAGCAATAGGAGAGAACAATAAGGATGAGGTCTGAACCCAGCAGCGTCCAACCTGCCACAAACTGGTAGAGCCTATTGAAGGTGATATCATCGCATGATAGTTTGGACACAGATAAGTTAGTACAGATGCAGTTTGTGATGACATTCCCTGCACAGTATCTTAATCGGGCAGAAAGGATGGGAACAGGAAGAGAAAAGAGGGCATTCCGGGCTATAACAAAGATGACAGCCCTGGCCACAAACTGGCCAGTGATGATAGAAGGGTACCGTAAAGGGTGACAGATGGCCACATAGCGATCATAGGCCATGACCATGAAGGTGCAGGACTCCATGGTCAGGAAACTGTTCATGATGAACATCTGAAGGAAGCAGGCAGAGAAGCTGATGGATTTGCTGTCAAACCAGAAGATGGCCAAGACCTTGGGGATGACAGAGAGGCAGAGCACGATGTCCAGCAGGGAGAGGAGACTGAGCAGGTAGTACATGGGCTCGTGCAGAGAGGCCTCCATCCGGATGGTGATCAGAAGAACAGCATTGGCCCCCATGGCCAGGAGGAAGAGGAGGCTGAGGGGCAGGGACAGCCAGTGCTGCCAGCTCTGGAAGTTAGGGAAGCAGATGAGGAGGAATTCACAGACTAAGACTGTGGAGTAGTTGCTGGATGATGTCATGGAAATTACCTGGATCAAGCTGGAAATCCAGATGATCTTTTAGTGAAAGACTGTGTGTTCTTCATGTAGTAAATCTTGCGTTCCTGTGGGGGTCCAAACCTGTCTCAATGAAGTTTTAAAATCACTGTCACCAATGGAAAAATAAAAGGGGAATCAAGATGTATCATATACAGGTACAAATTCCCTATGATGAATGCTATCATTACGTATATCTAAGTTGTAGCAATAAACTTAATAAAAGAAAGAAAGAAAATAAGAAAGAAAAAAAAGGAAACATTGTCACCACCATCATCATTACTGTCACTCATCTGAACATGTATCATGTTCCAGGCACTATGCCAAATGCTTTATATTCATTATTTCACTTCCTCTCTTTTAAAAGTACTGAAGAGTAGTTATATTGTTATTCCAGTTTTACAGATAATGAGTGAGAGATAAGGAAGGTAGATTACTATATTATATCCAGTTCTCTCTACCCCTCTTTCACAAAACAAAATTTATATTCTTGGAACTAAGATTGAGTACTATCTTTATGGCAAAAACTATGACCCGTGTTAAGTACTTTGGGAATGGGATGAAACGAAATGAAAAATATGAAGTCAGATCTCCCACAGAAAGAGTAACTAGCCATTTTGAGCCCCCACTATATAAGTATTTTCAGGTTGTAGGATGAAAGTGTTCATTTCCCAGAGTAGAAATGCCCCTTCTTCTAAGGTAGGAGGAAATGACCTGATATCATGGGGGAGGGGAGCATTTCTGCTCAGTTTTGCATGCAGTTACTTTGCATACAGATAGTCTGCTCTCTAGAAACCTGAACATTTTCTCCTTTCGTTCTGCTTCTTATCAAGGATCAGTTGTACAATTGATAATATGGCAGCCAATGTTCTTGAAAATAAGCCTGGAAACAAGTTCTTCCATTTCTCTTTTCAATTTTTCCAAAATTGTAATTAGTAAATTAGTTGGTTAGTTACTAGTTTTGTTTTGTTTTATTTTTGATTAATGCCACTCCCCAACACCTGTTTTATCTTAGGAGTCTTCCAAGGATTTGATTTTCGAAACTCAGTGTGGGAATCATATTTATAAAGCAAAGATAACTCAGTTGAGCTCCCATTTTAGTGTCCAACAAAAGACTCTGCTAGAAGCTCAGATAACTATAAGTTCATCCTCCAGTCCTAAGCCAAAACTTCTTTCTTCTGTACTATCTTGAGCCAGCAAAACTTCTTTAGAGTTCATTTCACATCTTAGTAAAGAATTCTTAGTAGAGATACAGTATCTCAAAGACTAAAATGTCCATAACTCTATAAGAGTATTCTGTGAGAACTATAACTAGATACATTTAAGAATAGTAATCAAAATAGTTGAGGTTCACCAAAGATAGAGTAGAAGATTTTCAATGACTTTTAGGCAAATAAAACTATACAGGAACCCAGTTACCTTGTAGGTAAAATTGTCAATACTTCTTTATGGTCAGGATCCAGATAGTCCTGCATATGATTCCAGTTACATTTTCTGTGGGATACCATCTCTCCCACCTCCCCAACTAAACACAGAGCTAGTGGTCAAGTACTAAGAAGGTTAATGATGATGGATGGCTATCACCAACAAAGAAGCAAGGCAGAGGCCAAGGAGTTTGGGAAAGATATGGAGAAGGAGAGAGACTCAGGGGCATATAATCAGTATGGCTAGAATTATTGATCCTGAACACTGCTCCATTAGACAAATCTCCCCTAAGAGGGTTGATGTATATATAACCAGCTAGCTGCTGAGTAGATAATGGAGGTATTAATTTGATCCATGCTTTGAAGATCATAAGCTTTCAAAACACAGATTACACAATACGAACCAGAAAAAAGGGTAGAGATTTCACGACAAACCAGAGTGAAGGGTTTAAACTGGTGTAAGGAAAATCTTATATTCATTTTGCCCTATTTTTACATATGTGACTGGGAAAATGCACTTACCGTGAAGCTGAGAAATAAGACAGAAAATATCGACACCTCTGGTAAAAATGTTTCTCCTTTCCTAGGACCCCAAGTATGGCTCCTCAGAGTAATAAGGTAGATATAAGGAAGTGAGATAACAGTGCTTTCTCAGGACCTGGTCCTAATGCTAAGTATATAACAAAGATTAAACAAAAATTGCTATCTTCTGAGAGCTTAATTACTAGAGAAAAACAACTTGAAAACTAATGCAGTATAGTTTGGTTCTCATAATGGTGATCATAAAAGAGTGGGAAAGAAACACAGTAAACACAAATACAATCATGTAATGTGGTGCAAGAATTGTCCTCAGACAATGAATTCCAGCTCTGGCTCATATACATTGTGTGGTGTCAAAAGCTATTTAAACTCTATGATGACCAATGTTCTCATTTATGAAATAGAACAAATGACACTTAACAGTGGATGCTATTGTGGGAAGGGAAAAGAGCTATCATTTCTGAAGTTCTAGTAGGTCCGAAGACATGGAAAGCTAACAGCATCAGAGACAGATACAGAAAGAGGAAACACAACATTGTGTTTTGGAGCAGTAGAAAAAATGGTTAGTTCTATACAAAAGAGTGCTAAGTTATGGTGAGGCATTAGGAGCTGGTAGATGCTAAGGACTTTTGGAGAGGTAGATCGTAAAGACTCAGGAGTGACGGGTAAGGAGTGGCAGACTTGTGAGGATTCTGAGATGTCTCTGTGAGAGTAGCCACCATTATGTGCAATGTAGGGAGCCACAGAATATTCGAAACAGGGAAGTAATATGGTGCCTTATTTCACCAGGGCTACTATAGCAAAATACTATAAATTGAGCAGATTATAAACTACAAATAATTGTTTTTCACAGTTCTAGAGACTGGGATATCTAAGATTAAGATGCCGGTAGGTTTCTTGTTTGGCAGTAAACTTGGTCCACAGGTACATCTTCTCATGGTAAAAGTTGCTATCCGGGTCTCTGCAGTCACTTTTGTAAGGGTACTATCTGAAGTCTTCAACTCTAGTCCATGGTCTAGTCACCATACAAGTCCCCACCTCTTAATACCATTGACTTAGTAGTTAGTATTTCAGTGTATGAATTTTGTGACACAAATATTCAGATGATAGTAGGTGGATCAAGTGAAATTGTAGCAGAAAATGTGCCCCCTGCCCAGCCAGTATACTTCAGTTGCCCAAGTGACAGTTGCCATTGTAGTTTCAGTTCTGTCTCTTAGAAACTACTGGTCACTGTGATGCATAGCTGGTTGCTATGATGCGTATTATAAAAACCAATCAAAGACGTCCAAGTACTCTACCGCTGTACATCCCTCTTCGCAACCCCATAAAAGCCTCCCTCCCAGGGCCTTTAAGCCCTGACATTTTTATAAGGATTGAATCCTTGTCACTGCCCATCCAACGTTAAATAAATTTGCTTTCAAATTCTGGGTGTTGTTTCAGTGTTTCTGCTTGCTGTTGCAAAATTATAGCAGATAGAGGAACTTCTTGAAAACTTATGGGTCAACCACATAAAAATTAAGTATGATTTTAATACAGACAGAAGCCATGCAAAAGGGAAAAAAGGATATATTTGAGGAGGAGGAGCTACAAGAAAATGTAGTGTCAGAAAGACTGAGGAGGCAGAGAAAGATGGGAGTGAAAAATATCTCCAATCTTTTAAATAATACAGGGAAGAAATGTGTTAAATAATACAGGGAAGAAATGTGTTAAATAATACAGGGAAGAAAGCTCCAACAATACTGTTAGTTTCTGCCAGATAATAATGTACATTCATCTCTGTTTTACAATCCCTTTTAAATTGCTTAATAGCTCTCTCTCTATCTATCTATCTATCTCTCACTCTCTCTGTCTCTTTTGTGGCCTCATGTTCTGGGGAATCTTTGGCCATCTAGACCTTTGATTTAGTTTTTATTTGAGACAAGGTCTTGCTAGGTAACCCAGGGTGGCCTTGAACTCATGGTGATACACCTGCTTCAGCCTCCCAAGTACTAGAATTACAGGGGTGCACCACCATTCCTAGTTTTAATCTTCAGTACTACATCTAGTTCTTATTCACAGACTAACATACACAAAGGGGGCTGTAGCGATTCCTATTGCAGGCATCAATGAGGAGACAATCACATGGCCTCTTTCCATAAGTCATTTACATTCTGAAAAGATCAGACAGGTCTTGAATCAACCATAATGACAGCAGAAGATCCAAGTCTGGCTATGATTGGCCAGTATAAGAAATGGTCTTGCTCACAGATGCCTCTGACCTAGCCAGGCAGAGAGCCTTGCTCTCCTAGCCATGATAAAAGTAAGGATCTCAGTCTACAGACGTTTTGAGTCTACAAATCACAGAAAACTCAGTCTCAGGGCTGAGGGAAATCGTGATCTCAGGTTACTGTTCCTTAGACTAGGATCTAAGTACCTTAGTAGGGTCAGTATCCTCTACACCAGGCCCTACTGAAGGAGTTTTATCTCTTCTCTACACCAGGCTCCTACATTCCCCCTCACTCTTCATTGTTTCCCTCCTGTTAATTTTCCTGTTTCCACCTTGAGACTCACCGGCCTCAGAAGGTTGTACTGCTGTTGCTTCTGGCTACTGGATGCACGTGTTGTGTCCCATTACATCCCTTCACACCCCACCGCTCACAGGAGTCAATGCCCTTATTAGGCACCTGGAGCCGAGGCCCTATGGCCAGTTTCCCAGGGGAGAGCTTTATAAAAGACCTATCTCAGCACTGGGAATAGAGTGAATACAGGAAGGACCAAAGGCACTTGGGGAATCTAAATAAAGAAAAAGACATTATGCAGAGTGAAATAAGCCCTACACAGAAAAACATATGGCACAGATGACACACTTTATGTGCAGAATTTTATAATGTCAAATTCAGAGAAGCATGGAATAAATAAACATTACCAACGCGTGAAGAGTGAGGGAAATGAGGAGTGATGTTGGTCAAAGGATGCAGTTTCAGTTAAGAAGGATGAGCCAGTTCTAGAGCTTAGGATGCAGCATAGGAACTACAGTTAAAGTAAGGTACTGTGTCCTTGAAATTTGCTTGTCTGTGGATACTGGTTACATCACACATACACACACACACACACACACACACACACCAAAAAACAAACAAAGAAAAACAGTAACCATGTGGAGAAGGATATATTAATTTCTTCCATGGTAGTATTTCTTCCATTCACTTTGTATGTCTGTATCAAAAGATAGCATTGTACACCTTAAATTATATAATCTTTCATTTTAAATTTTATTTTTTTTATTTTAAAGATAGTAAAATCCAACAAAACATAACAGAATGAAGTCAATCAAAACAAAGCAGTAGAACTGGTACAGAGCTTCAAAGAAAGATACTATGAAAACAACAGCTACTATAGTTTATCTTGTTATTTTCAGAATAGTTAACCATTCCAATAGTTAACCATTTCAACAGGTATAGTAAAATCAAACCAAAAAAAAAACCACAATAAAACCAATAAAAACAGTATAAAATAAGGCCAAAAAAATTAATCAGAATAAAGCAAAACAATGAGAACAATTTTGGGCCTCAAAGATAAGACAGAAGAGAATCCCCCATTTTTGCTACATTGTGTACTATCATCTTCCAAAGAGACGCTCAGGCTGCCAATCCCAGGCCTGCAAAATGAACAAAACAATACTAGCATTAGTTGCTTTATGTACCTTAGTTACTATCAATTCAGCCAGACCTCCGAGGGAGCAGGTTTCTTTACGGTGGGGGGTGGGGGGGTTGGGGGGCGGTGCAGAGCTTTGTCCTTGATTCTTAGCCCGCGCGCTGGTAGGCATACTGGGGGAGGGGGGCGCGGGGTGCATGTTTCTCGTCCTGGGGTCCACGCTGGTCGTGCAGGCCCCCGGAAGGCAGTCTTAGTTGTCTTCTGATTGGAGGTACTCAGGCCTGGTGGAGTGGGCTCCCGAGAGGCCCCTTTCTTTTTCCTCATCTTAAATTTTAAAAAGAGACAAAAATAAGAAAGGATAGCTGGAAGGAAGGAAAAAGAGGAAAGGGATAAGAAAAGAGAATAGTGGAATATAAGGAAGAAAAAAAAACACAAATATATTAAGTGACTGTAGTTGACTTCTCATTGATGCAAGTGAATAAAAATCAAACAGCAAAATAATTATACTTATCCTTATTTGTGAGACAATAAAACTAAAATATCAAGAGTAGGTCTGTGGCTCAGTGGTAGAGTTCTTGCTTTGCATACACAAGGCTCTAGGTTCAATTCCCAGCACTCTCCCCTCCAAAAAACGAGTTGAAATCATTTTCCCAATTCAAATAGAAGGGTGATTCACAGTTAGGAAGAAAAACCTGAATTCTAAACATAAAATCTAAATCTTGCTATGACCAACGTGAATGTTAGAAGAGTTTTTCTTAAGAGCATTTAGGCTCACTGCTCAATCCTACACACTATGGGAAAGAGACAGAATGAAACAGTGTTTAGTATAACATGCTTATTAGCTGGACAAGCTGGGCAATCCATTTGGCTATTAAGGTGAACTTGTTGGTACTAAGCTAGGCAGTATTTACTCCACAACAGAAAAAATGAGTAAAGAGAAAAGTAATCCAATGGTCTCAGAAAAGTTTTCTAACTGATACTGGTTGGCTGTGTAGTAGAGAGTGTTCCTCAAACTCGTCTTAAGTCAGCAGTGCTCCTGACAGTCAAGGGAACTGCTCTCTGCGGAACAGTGAGAACAGAAGATACATAAACCCATAAACATGTCTCTCTTGGTTCAATTTATAGACAAATTAACACTTAATTTTGCAGGAATAAACATAGATCTGGAAAAAAAAGTCTCTTTCTCAAGCAAGACATAGTTGTTATTCTAAGCATCTAAGTAGAGTCATCCTGTGGTAACCTACAGGAGATGGGTCCAGGGTCCCATAGACACCAAAATCTGTGAATGTTCAAGTCCTTTAGATAAAATGCCATACTATCTGCATAAATCCTATGATCATCTTCCCATATACTTTACCTTATCTCTACATTACTTTTTTTTTTTTTTTTTGCCGCACCGGGGATCGAACTCACAGCCTCACACCTGCCAGGGCAGGCGCTTAAGCCACTGAGCCGAACTCCCGGCCTTGGTTTTTTGAGGCAGGGTCACACTATGTAGCTCAGGTCGGCCTTGCGCTCGCGTTGTAGCCCAAGCCGGCCTCGAACTCACAACGCTCCTCCTACCTCAGCCTCCCGAGTGCTGGGATTAAAGGCGTGCGCCACCACGCCCGGCTTACATTACTTTTAATATCTGATAAAATATAAATTTATGTAAATAGATATATTATTTAGGGAATAGTGACAAAAAATCAGGACATGTTCAGTATAGACATAACTACCATAGGCCCAGCTATTTAATACAATGGTCCATAGTTGGTTGAATCTTTGGATATGGCATCCACAAATACAGAGGCCCAACTGTAAATGCAGTAAAATCCAGTGACTTTGTAGAGGAAATCCACCTGTGACTTTTCTTCTGTGGATGTTGTAGTCAGGGGTTACAGGGAGAACAATTACATACAGGACACAGAAGTTATAATACTGTCTTATGATGGTTATCCAGGGTTAAATACAAGAAAGTGCAGGAAAATCTGTCCCCAACACTAAAGACCTAGAATATTCAGCCAAGGCCCTGGACCCCAGAGCAATGTCCTGCATGAGTCCAGCTGAAGACCCAGAGCCTGTGGCAATGCCTCCCACAAATCCACCCAGAGGTCTAAAAGCCCATGATAAGGACTCCTGCCAGTCTCCCAAAGGCAGCGGTGGAAACTAGAAAGTCTATGCCAGTGGGGTGAAGGAGCTGTGACAGTTGGTTGAAGGTGCTACACTGGAGCCCAGAAGTCAAAATAAGGACCAGAAAGTACCACAGCCATCCTCAGCAACGATGAGGTCCCGAGCTCCTCCAATGATGAGAACAGTCAAGTACATGCTAGGAAGCCAGCGTGACAGCTTTCTCCTGGAGATTAAACAGTAAACATCTTTCCCTCCAGAGCCAGGAAGTGATGTCCAATGTAAGGAGCAGAGCTCCCCCAAAACGAACTACAGCCACTCTCAACAACAAGGTCCCGAGCTCCTCTGACAATAATGGCCAAAACCATATTGGGGCAACCAGCATGACAAACTCCTCCAAGAGAACCAACGGCTCGAAACAGCAACCTGTAATAGAATCCACAACACCTCGCTCTTCTTCTCCATGTCTCTGTTATGCTGGCAACTTTCCTCAGGTGGGCCATCTACACTCAGCACCATGCTGATTTAATTCAGCTGGTGTTAAGCTGACCACCAGTTTTTAATTCATAACAGTGTAGTACTGACTCAACTAGTTCTTCACTATGTCCTAATAATAACGTTCCTTGACCAACCACAAGAACTCTGTATAGAATGAATCATTTGCTACAACCAAATAGCAGACTCCTAAGCCCTCATTGCAGAATGGCAAGGTAGCATCAGAAAGCATGTTTCGATGGGTCCAGCCTAGGAGGCGAGTTTGGAGAAGGATTAAAGCCCCTGCTCCATCTTCCCTTGGAACTCGATTCTTGAGATCCAGTTTAAAAACTGGCCCTCACTTCCTTGTCACCGCAGATGACAGTGCTGACTGGAAAAGAAAGAAGGGAGCTAGAAGGCCTCCTTTGCCTCCCTTTCAGAAGTCTAAAGTAAAATTTGATAGTCTACTTAATAAAGTGGCTGGAGGAGGCAAACAGGAAGAAGAATGAGCTGTTGGTGCGACAGGTCTTAGAAAGACCAACAGAGTCACACAAGTTGCCAGACTTTCTCCTGGCACTTCTTCCCCATTCCACCCTACAATCTGGATTTCAACTGAGGAAAAAAATGTACTGCCAGCACATGGAACTGACCTGGTACAAATGAATGAGGTGTCTGTTAGGTTTTTCAGAGGTTTCATTGCCAAAGAAAAGTTATTTTGTTTAGAATTTTTTTATTAAGTTTATTGGTACATTTTAGGTGTACATAATGATCACATTCATCATAAGGAATTGTACCTGTATGCAGTATATCTCAATTCTTTTTAACCCACTCCCCTACACTTCCCTTTTAAAAATTATTGATCCCACTGTTGGACAAGCAAGAAATAGGCTCAACTGAAGTGTTGCTACAAAAGAACCCACACTCTGCAGCATACATAGCCATGTCAAGTACAGAAAATGATGCAACATCTCAGACACAGAATTACATGAGAAACAATGGTAAGGACATGAACAGCATGGTCAGAAGAATTCCTCCCAGAAAACAAACCCAGTGTCTAGTCAGGGCACACATTTCATGTCAGGATTCAATAATCCTGTAATCGTGTTCCCAAAGGATAGCAGCATTACTACTGACAATGTACTACTCAAAGGAATCCTATGCTTTACTTCAAGTTGGGAATCTTTACAGTCTCTCCTCCACCATTAAAGATGTGGAGGAAGGAGGACTGATGCTGGTTCAAGAGGAATCATCCCTGTACCTGATGGAGAAGGTCGTGCACATCTTGCGCTTTGTGTTGTATGCAGTGACCAAGTTAACATTTATGAAGCTTCTCTGGAAATGAGTAAGAATATTTTATATGTGGGAATAAGAGGAATGGAGACCTTTGACTCTACCTCTCCTGCAGACATCTAGATCTACATCAGGGCCTGGCCCTGGAGTGGTATAGAAAATGATGAAAGTCTTCCACTTTGTACCCCTAAAACATCCTACACATTCTCTCTCTTCACCTGACAACCAGATTCAGAAGTAGAAGGGGAGGACTGTCAGGACCCAGAACATGGAGGATCCTTGTAACAAAAAAAATGGGTCCATAATGCTGACATATAAAGAAGTTCCCAGGCATCTGAATGGAATATGTATGAAAAGTGAACTTTTATTGTGTTAAACTACTGAGGTATCATTAATATAGTAACTAATTTTACTTACATTGACTAAGTCAATGTTGCTCAACTTTTGCTATCTATAATCTAGAGCATGAATACTATGGTTTAGATCTAAAATCCACCTCCCAGAAAATCTCATGTTCAGAGGGGAAGCCTAATCAAAAGGGACAGGAGGCATAACTTGGAAGGGTGTAGTGATGTTCCAGCTTCTCCCCTCTCTCTCTGCTTCCTGGTCACCATAACATGAGCAAATTTCCTGCCAGGCCCTTGCACTACACTGCTTCTGCCTTGGAATCAGTCCACCATGGACTGAACCTACTAAAAATGTGAACCAAACAAACCTTCCCTCCTTTAAAGTTGCTGGTGTTGGGTATTGCAACAACATGTCTAAAGTAATATTAAAAAAAAAAAAAACCTTCATAGGCAGCCTTTCTGGTAAGCTGCTCAAGCTGCGTGGGTTCCAGGGAGTGAAAAGTCAGACATCACCTCCCATGAGCCTACTGGCATGCAGGCTGAGTATCAAATACTGTGACCACCCTCCAACCCCCGCAAAGCAACTGACTGGTTCAGAGGACAGGGTGAGTTGATAGCAACTAAGGTACACAAAGCAACTAAATGCTTGTATTGTTTGGTTGATTTTTCAGGCCTGGGGCCAGTGGTCTGAGCATCTCTTGGGAGGATGACAGTGTGCAATATAGCAAATATGGAGGATTTCCTTCTATCTTGTCTTTGAAGTCCAATATTGTTCTCACTGTTTTGCTTTGTTCTGATTATTTTTGCTTTATTCAGTATTTTGTTTTGATTCATTTTATTCTGTTTTGGTTTTGGTTTGATTTTGCTATACCTGATGGAATGGACAACTATTGTGAAGATGGCAAGATATACTATGGTAGCTATTGTTGTTTTCCTAGTATCCTGCTTTGAAGTTCTGTACCAATTTTGTGCATTGTTTTGGTTGGCTTTGTTCTGCTTTGTTTTGTTGGATTTTACTATCTTTAAAATAAAATAAAAATAAACTTCAGAGAGCTGCAAACCTGTATTAAAGTCTAAAAATATTGATCAATTCTTTGACCTGTAGTACAAATATGAAACTAGGTTGTAAATCCCTTGATTATTCACTTCTGACTCTGGTCCTTATTACTTGAATGATCACTTATAACTTATCATTTTGATAATTGCCTCATCTGAAAAAATAGAAATAATAATAATTTATGGGCTATTTTGACCATGATCTTTCTGAAAGTAGTTTGTGTGTTGGTAACTATCTGAATGCTGATCACCCATTAAAAATTTAGTCACAAATTTTTGAATACATGAAGAAATGAATAAGTGTTCTTATTCCATACAGTCCTTAGCCAGATACTGATAGTGTAATAGATTATAGAACATCAAGGATGAGTACTTGACATCTCATTGATTTATCATTGACTTAAATGTGGTAGGAGAAAAGAAAATAATTGCGTATATACTACATCTCTTGTCTACATTACTTTTCTCATTGCTGAGACAAAATACCTGTAGTTCAGTGTTTGTAGAGGTTTCAGTCCATAATCCTCCAAGGCAGGGTGGCATTGCAGAGGAGAAATAATTCATAACAGGCAGAAGGTAGTAAAACAACAAGGGACAACCACAGCTGTTTTGATCATTTACGTCTTATTTAGGCTACTTAGACAAGGAAACACTTGCCCTCTTAATCCTAGTGCCGTTGATCTTAACACTGTATGATGAATTAGTCCCACCATCACGCACTCTAGATTCAACCATCTCTCAAAAAGCGCCACCTATGAGAATATGAGGCTTTGGTGGGACACATAGACACAAGCTGTAACATTTCACCCCTGGTCTCTCAAAGACTCATGTTCATTCCTTTATGCAAAAAGCATTTAGACCATCACCAAAAGTTATCAAAGTCCTAACAGCATTGATGTTAGCAATGCTGAAAAGCATTGCTGAAAAGTTCAAGTTCCAAGTCTCCTATGAGATTTAAGGCAAACTCTTAGCTGCAAGCCCCTGTACAAATGAAAAGAAAGTTAAACATTTCCAACATTCAATGGCAGAAAATAGACATTTCCATTCCAAAATTACAAATAGGGAGCTACAAAGGATTGAGACCAAAGCAAGGTAAAATCCATCAGGGTAAACATTAAGCACCACAGTAACATATCCAGCATTCCTGGAAACCTGTAGCAAGTTTTCCAAAGGGCTGGGATGGGTCTGCCCCTGTGGTATTTCTGTTGGCTGTGGCTCCTGTGGCTTTCCTCTGAGGCTAGCTCAGTTCTGTGGCTCCCTCCTTACAGTTTTCCTCAGACAATCCACATTCCTGGCTTCTCTTCTAGGATGTCAAATGCACCTTCAGCTTCGTGTTCTCACCTTCACACACCGCCTTCTCAGGAGCACGCTGTCTGACCTCCCAGGACTTCTTCTGAAATTTGGGTAGAAGCTTTCCTGATCCCACAAGTCTTGCTTCCTTTATGCATGTAAAAGCAGCACCATGTGCATGATGCCAGAATTTGGTACCAACTGGAGCAGTAGCCAAGCTTCCTTCTCTCTTGGCTGTATGGCTCAAGTGCCTATGAACCAAATCCCGATGAAAAACTTTCCTAGGCCACCACCATTCTGGAACATAGTTCTCTGAAACTCTCTTCTCAAAGCCAAATCTTTCATTTTTGCGACTATGAGGCTGCAGAGACTAAAGTCTTGTTGGTCCTTGTGATAGCCTCAGGCTATCTTTTGTTTTGTCTTCTTCTGAAACACTTGGTTTTTTCTTGCTAATCTTTTCAGCAACCAATTTCTCCTCTGCTCCATCCTTGCAGGCTACAAATTTACTGGAGCTTCCTTTCTGACTAAATGCAAAATGTTTTAAATCATTCTACTGAACTCTTTGCTCTTTGCTCTTGATTTTCGATATAAATCTGGCTAAATGTCCCCAACAGTAATCATGCCACCACTTCAGCTTTAGACTCACTTGAAATTCCTTCTGCCAGATTAATTAGTCTACTGCCCTTAATCTCGGTCTCAGGCAAAGTCTCTGGGCACAAGCAAAATACAGATAAACTTTCTGCCAAAGCAAAACACATATTGAAGGGAGTCCAATGAGCAACCAGTCCTTCTTCCTGGCAGAAGCCTCCTGAGTTTGGTCTTTACCAACAGAATTTCTAACAGCATTCTGCTCTTCTGAGCTCTGACCAGAATCTCCCATCAAGTGCAGCCTCAGGCAATCCAGTTTTACTTTTTTCAGCCGGCATCTCTGAACCTTTCCACACGCTTACCCCAAACCAGTCCCAAAAGTTCTTGAACCATGTGGTCAGGTATAGTCACAGCAATGACCCCACTTCTCTGGTACTAAATTCTGTCTTACTTATTTTTATCATTGCTAAGACAAAATGCCGACACCCAAATCTAGAGGAGGACAGATTTATTTAGCTCAATGTTTGTAGAGGTTTCAGTCTATAATCAGCTGGCTCCAAGGTAGGGTAGCATCACAGAGGATAAACAGTTCAAGGCAGGCAGAAGGTAGTAAAGCAACAAGAGACAACCACAGCTTCTTTGTATCCCAGATATCTTATCTAGGTTGCTTAGAATAGATAGTAATCACACCCTTAATCCTAGTGCCCTTGATCCTAGCATTGCATCAAGAATCTATCCTGGCATCACACACTCTAGATCCAATCACCTCTGGAAAAGCCCCAACTATGACTGAATGAGGCTTTGTTGGGACATCTAGACACAAACCATAACACCTTTTATTTTTTTAATTAATTCTTCAAATGCTGATTGCCCTATGATCAGGAAATACAGTATCTTCAGGAAGCTACCCATTATGCCACTCCTGCCTCCAAGTGTTAGAAGTCCTCAGAAATTTTCTGAATACAGAGCTGTCAGTCCTCTTTACAAAGGTGGGAACCGGAATTTGTGCCAGTACTGTTATTACCGTTGGTAGCCAAAAGGAGGCACTGTTCACTTAACTATAATGAAGAATTTTCTCATTCTTGGCAAGTTTTATGAATGCACAATCTTGATACTCCAAACTCAGTCTCAGAGATCACAGTTCTTGTTAATAACACTCATAGGCTTACAATATACCCTTAAGGACTGTGAAGTATCAGGATGACAGTGTATAAAGGAGCCTTCTATGACATGTGGAAAATGTAGTAGTCTTCCCTCAAAAATACATAGGTCTTTCTTTTGTGTATTGGCCAACAAAAGACTTGGGTTTTTTCTTTCACACAGTTTAATTACAGGAGACTCATTAGTCTTTTTTGCCACTGAGTCTTAATTTAAGCCTGCTGTGGTGCTGAATAGCACTGTTCAGTGCTATCAGATCTTCCTTCTCAAAGGATTCTGTGTCCTTCATGCAAATTCTTTAGTAAATGTGGCTGACCTGCAAATTCAGGAGGGGGAGACAGAAGTTGAAAGGTTATTGGAAAGCCATTTGCTTCTCATGTTCTGAATACACTTTCTTCCAGCATAGTCAGCCTTTAACAAACTGACCCTTGGAAGACTTTTTTCAATTAAACTGACAAAATATGTGTACTCTACCAATTTTAAATGCATTTACTTTATGTTACTTCATGCCACCCACCCCAGACAGTGTTCAAAGACTTCTTCCAAGAGGAAATTTTTATGCTGTGAAAACTTCAGGGTAGAAATGTGTCTGCCTTGAGGCCTAGTGTTTGGGTGACATTGCTACTCCCTGAACATAGGTTCATCCCCAAACCTATCTAGAACCTCTGCAACCAGCTTCTTCAGCCTGCACTGGGCTTGACAATTCCTTGACAGCCCTATGTGACACCCAGTGTCATCACTCAGTCCCCAGCTCTATTAAATCCCATTTCTTTAGTACTTACCATTGGAGGATTGGGGTGGGGTGAGAAAGTCTGAAATAGGAGAAGGATAACTGAACAGGTTCCCAAATATTATGGAATGTGAAAGTGCATATTGAATGTAAGTCACCTATGTAGTGCAATATTCTTTCACAGAACTCTAAGGCCATGAGCAAAGTAGAGATACTCCCTCAACTCTGTTCAGGTTAGTCCAGCTGAAGTGTGCTATCCAATAGAGGAAATCATGTATTACGAAGTTTCCTGTGAAACTGAGACATAGCCATAGAGAATAAGAAACTTTTTTTCTAGCAATGTAAAGACACTCTTAAATTATCTCTATCTGAAACTGCTCTGCTGAAACAAGGTCGAAGGATATTGGCCAGTTTTTATAAGAGCTATTTCTGAGCCCTATTGCCAGGTATTAAGTGACAAGCAAAATGCAGCATACCTGACACTGTCCTATTTCTATCTCTTAATGCATTGCAAGATTTAGATAACTCTTCTATTCTGAACAGGTGAAAAGCCCAATCTTCGTATTTCACTATGCTTCACAACCAAGTAAGGAAATGGAACCCACTTATACGAGAAGAACCTAGGAAGTACCTCATACAAGTGCTCAGAATTTCAGGATGCTAATGCCTTCTGTCACCATATTTCCCACCTCCTCCTTTTACTTTCTGTTCAGTGGAAGTTACCTCTGAGAAAATGATGAATCCTTTCTTTTACCGCTTGGTCAACTCTTCTTACCAATATTGCCTGTCCTCCATGCTGGGACTTTAACGAATAAACATTTAGGGTTTATGTGCCCTTTATTCTTATACCCATTCCTAGGCCTAGATAGGAAATGATGACTTGAGAAACAGAGACTTGGGAGATAAAAAAAAAAAAAAAAACAAAAAAAAACATCTCTTTTGGAAGCCTGTCTTATGGAACTCCTACATACAATGGTTTGAAATATTCAAGGTGAAGTGATTTGAAATTGAGGAAGGAAACTGCCTAACATCCATAAGCCAGGAACCTGGTGATGAGTCTGAAACGTAAGTGTTGATAACCGTGCAGGAAAAGACACTGTAGAGCAGCCTCCTTTATAATACTCTAATGTTCTTAGCATTTTCTGAAGTCCCTAAATCACTTACATTCTTTATATAGTTTTTGCATTAAGTGATTTCCCTTATAACCAAAATTAGACAATGAAGAAACTCAAGACAAGAGAGGGATTAATAGTAAAACTATATGACATGGATCCTGTCAATGGCTTGGTGTTCTTGATGTTCAAAAGTTGTGACTGTACTCAAGGATAGCAATTTAATAAGGTGTTTCAAATCCAAAGTTTAGAGGTGCATCAACAAATATTGGTCACAAAATAATGGGAATTTAAATAAGAAAGATTAAGATTTAGGCAGAGACTGTACTAAGCACACAACCGTTTCCAGGTTTCTGAGCAGTAGGACTTTCATGCATTATCTTTCATTAAATGGTATTCTGATGAAAAATAAGTTCATTTAAATGAAATAATAACGATAGGAAGGGCTACATATAGTATAGTTGCTTAATTTAGGGCAAATCTGAGAAGAGTTTGGGAGAGTTTTAGATGTCAGGCAAAGATTATGCTCAAGAGAAATAGTTTGAAATGAGTTTTAATATTTAGCTTGTAGTTTCTTCCACTGATTTTGTGCAAATAATTTAGTAGGGTAATAAGCAATTTATTTAATTTCCTGTTGTCTCATCTGGTCCACATGTAGTTATAACTCCCCAGTAAGAACATGAACCAAAAATGAGTATGAATTTGTTCTTCTGGTGTCATTGGTAAATTTGTTTGGGATTGGTGGAATTGTAGCAGCCTGCTACTTAGATATAATTCTACTACCCCTTCTATTTCATAGGAGGCCTGGGCCCATCCGTAATAGATACGGTGAGGAGAACAAACGGATGACAGTTCAGTGGGCGAATAGGGCAGGAACTGTTTCCACCTGGGAACTTAGTAACACAATCCTATTCATTTTTACAGACAGGATGCATCTGGGACACAGTTGGGCCTTGGAGAGATACTGCCACAGTAGTCTGATAGTCATAACTTAGATTTCAAAGGGGATGCTACTACCAAGCTACTAAAAACTGAATGGCTGCTTTGTAGCCCATCCTTCTATTTATTTTTTCTGCTTCTCTATGAGTTTTAACTGGTGGCCTTTAAATCTGTCCATGAATTCATTAGCTTCTTACCTTTATTTACTTATTAACACTGATGTATTTTTCTCATCAATATAATATTCAAACCTTTGAATTCTCACTCTGAGCAATATAGCCCCACTGGTAGTCGTTCTTAATTTTTTCCTCTGTCATAAAATAATAAACCAGCATTCTAAAATTCAAATTATATAATTTATAATCATTTATAATTTGTAATCAACAATTATCATACCCTTCAGAAATGATTAATACAAACATTCTGTTGGGCATGCCTTTAGTGCCTTTCTATGTAAATGTTAAAGTGACAAATATATAAGTTTGCATACATGATTTTTGTTAAATAATATTATTGAATACCACCTTTGCTATACATAGGGATCTGTTATAAATACTTTATTATGTTCCAAACCTTTAATTACTTAATTACTTTATATTCTATGGTTACTTAACTACTTTATATTCTATGGTTAAACACTCCTCTAGAAGTCTTGCTAGAATGTTGTTCATTGAATTTATCAATTAATTTGGGGAAAACTGACATCTTTAAAATATTAATGTGCCCTTTAAGTCTTTAAAGTATATAGTTTATCTTTGACATGTAATCAGATCTTCATTTAAATGCTCTGAACATAATTGTAAATAGTACCCTTAAGGATCTTGTATATTTATTATGATGAAAATTTCTAGATACCAATAATACAAGCAAATATTAATTCCAACAATAAATGGTATCTTAGTTTCTAATATTTCAGATGAATGTAACATTATAAAGAAATCATTATCTTTCTTAAGTTTATGTTATATCTAGACATCTCAGCAAACTTAAAACAAATGCTAAAGGATACCTTAGCCACTTTTTCCCAGCTTTATTAATATTGAAATTAAAATTAAAAACTAAAATTATGCAAATTCAAGATTTACAGAGTGATTATTTAACATTCATATATTGTGACGTTCAATAAAATCAAATTCGTTAGCATGCTTATTCTGTTGAAATTCATTGATATAATTTGTAACCCAGCACAACACCACCTAAGACTTTGCAGCCTCCCATTTAATATTATCAAGAGGCCTTTAGCCAAGAGATGAAAAAGGAGCCCACATACTGTCTGTTAGGGAAGAATGTTATGACAGAAGAAATCTGTCTTCCCTCTCAGCAGAAGGGGGAAAGACAGAATTGAATACCTCTCTCTTCTCTTCCCCCTCCTCTCATTAGCTTGGGTTTCTATGGGAAGATGGATCACATATGCAATTGAACAGTAACTGTGGAGTACAATGGACACAGTGGATGGGGCGTGTGTGTGTGTGTGTGTGTGTGTGTGTGTGTGTGTGTGTTTCAAAAGCATAGTGAGAACTGGAGATGTATCTCAGTGGTAGTATGCTTACCTGCAGCGTGTGAGGAGGCAGTAGAGGATAGGAAGTGTGTTTCAGTCTCTCTGTTTCACTGCCAGCCTCATGGATCTATAAGGATGGCACTGAACTTTCTTTTGCTTTATACTTGCATATTGATCCTACCTGGCATAGAAGCCCATGACCTGATTTTAAAATAAATCTAAAGAACACCATTGTCTCTTGCATTTTATATTCTGCTAAGGCTCCAAGTATGAGATCCTGCAATTCTCCTTGCACATCATGAACTAAGTGTACTTGGAGCCTTATATTTAATTTAAATATCAGGAGGAAAAGGAAGTAGGAAGAGGTCCTAAGATCTAGAAGAAAGGGGAAGAAATTTAAATTGTTTTCCTGTGGTCCCACTTACAGTTTTCCAATCATTACTTACCAGGGGCCCTACACATGGAAGTTTTTAGGTTATTTGACTACTTTAAGCCCCATTTAATTCTTTGCAGGTGTTCTCCAATCCTAAGACCACAGAGAAGAAAAAGAGAAGTTTTTTCTTTTTGTAAAAGAGGTTAGTTTTGCTGAATATTGTCATCTAAATTGGTAGTAATTTTCTTTCATTGATGAAATACATCATTCCATACACTCTTGCACTTTAGAATTTCTGCTGAGTAATACACAATAATTCTGACAGCTTTGTCTTTATAAGCGACTTGGCATTTCTCCCCTGAAACTTTCAATTCTATTTTCTTGATCTGTACTCTTGTCATTTTAACTATCATATGAAGTAAGGAAGCTCTCTTCTGGTCATGCCTGTTTGTGGTTCTAAATGCCTTCTATACCTGGATATCTATATTTTTTCCAAGGTTTGGGAAGTTTCTTTGCTATCATTTCAATAAATAGGCTTTCTATGACTTTACTCTGTACCTTGGCACCCTCTTTTATATCAAAAATTCATAAATTTGGCCTTTTAACTGGACCAGAGAGTTCATAATTTTTTATTTATCATTAGTATGATAACTCACAAACTTGTCTTCAGTTCCTAAAATCTCGTCTTCTGCTTGGTTAAATCTACTGAGGCTTTTCACTGAATTTTTTATTTGATTTATAGAGCTTTTCATTTTCAATTCTTTTTGGCTCTTTTTCAGAATATCCTTCTCTTCGTTGAAGTACCTCGTTCTATCCTGTATTGTTTTCTGTAATTTATTCAGTTTATTCATACCTTCTTTGAAATCACTTATCATTCTAAAAATCAATTTTGAATTCTTTATCCAGCATGTTGTCCATTTTTGTGTCTTTGCATTCACTTACTAATGAGTTATGGACCTTTGGAAGGGTCATGTTGCCTTGCTATTCATATTTCTTGTGTGACTACGTTGATACTTGTGCATCTGTGGGAATGAATATCTCTTTTTTTGTTGGTTTGTTTCTTTCTTGTTTTTTTTTTGTTGTTGTTGTTGTTTGTTTGTTTTGCTTTGTTTCATTTTTGTTTGTTTTTTGTGTTTTTATTGGTTTTTTGGGGGGGTTGTTTTGTTTTTGCTTTTTGTTTTTTGTTTTTTTGAGACAGGGTCTGGCTATGTAGTGCAGACTAGCCTTGAACTCACTATGTAGCCCAGGCTGGCCTTGGCCTTGCACAAATCCTCCTGCCTCAGCCTCTCTAGTATTGGGATCACAGACATGTGCCACCACACCCGGCTTCTCTCCCATTTTTATGTGAGGGTCTTCTCAGTTACCAGCCTTCCTTGGAGGACTAGATCTGCAATCTGCTCAGAGAAGAGAAAACAAACTGCATAACAATGATAACACAAAGACCAATAAAATATTGAAATACAGTAAAAAGCAAGAACTATAGCATCATCAGTGACAGAAAAGGGCAACAATAATGTAGAGTAAACCAAATGCTAAAACTTTAGTCATTTGTAGGAAAATGGATGCACCTTGAGACCATAATGTTAAATGAAACAAATCAGACACATAAGCTTAATATCTCATGGTTTTTCTTACATGAAAAACTCAAATTACACACAAAGAGCAAAATAAAAGGTAGATAATAAAAAATATGGAGATAGTTCTTATGCAAAAGGGAAGAAAACCAGAAGGAAGAAGAGAATGGGGAGAGAGGAAAAGAATGAAAATAACAGTTAAGATACGTTATGTATGTGAACCAACTCCCCACAAGGAATATAATCATTATGTATTACAAATATGTACCAGTAAAAATAAAAATTAGCAAACTAATAATGGTTAAAAGTAATAATAATAAATTAGTAATAATAAAATTAGAAAGGACAAGGAAAATAAAAATGGAAGAAGCAATGTTACAAAAAGAAAAGAGTATGGAGAAAATAATGAGAAATTTTAAAATCCACTTATAGAACAAAAATAAGTAAAAGTAAGAGGAAGGAAGCATCAAGTAAACAAAAGAGAACTAAAGAAATAAAAAGAAAAATGACTCTAAAATATTCCTCCATGCTGAGGTGTTTGAATGAGTAAAAATTGTCCAGGGCCTATGATACTGGAATCCACAAAGTATGGGGGAAGGGTGGTAAATCAGACCTGGGATCTGTTGTATTGTCTGTGCACTCCCTCTTAACAGGATAATACCATGTAAATACTGAGTACTGCCCCATCTTTCTACAAGGTATCAGTGGTATATTATCCACCTCAGATTCTACACATTTCAGGGACTTTTTATTGTTTGTCCCCCTTTGTGAACCCAGAGCCACTGCTATCCCCAACCAACTTTGTGACATGTGAACTGGTCCAGTACGCACTCCCTCTGGAGGATCCCCTATCCATGAACCTGAGGGCATGGCAAACGTCCAAGCAGAAGTGTGTTTCCAAACATGACAGAGAGTATGGAAAGCAATAGACCACTGACTTCTGTACTGGAGGGGAGCAGTGATGGGAATCAAGCAATCTTCTGAGCATTCAGACCCAGACCCCTCAGAAAACTACACATGTAAACCACTGGAGTTACACCTTGCAATAGCCCTTGGGCTTCTTCAGCCACTACTGCTGCTCCACTATTTGTCACTGGGACTGTTGGCCTTTTGCAGAATTACCTTGTGCTTCCAGAGGTGTGTTTCCTTGCTCTCCAGGAGTCAGGATTGAAGTTGTAGACTGCAACTGCTTTGTACGTTTCCCTATGTTGCCTTTCCTTTTCTGTAGGATTTTCAGCTTTCCCGTCACCTCTTTCTTGGTACCTGGAACTCTTCTTTTTTCTGTCCCCAGAATATAGTTTCTTTTTTTTTTTAACCCTTAGCTCTTCTCACTTTGAGTCATGTGAAGAATACATCTATTCCAACATTTTACTCAGAACCTATGTAAGTTTATTTTTGTCTCAAACTCAAGTCCTTGCTGGTGGCTCAGGGTCAGGGACACAGGCACTCCCGCAGTGCTGCTCTGTTATCTTCAAGTCCCATTTTCACCTTGTGATCAAAGAAAGTTGCCTCTCACCATCATATCCACATCCCAAGAACTATAATAATGAGTAAGCTGCTTCCTTTTATCACCTGTGAAAGCAGAATCCCTCTAGGGTCAAGAAAGATACTTTCTAATAGAAGTAACACACCATAGCCCAAGACAGCTTATCAGAATTCAAGCCATAGACGTGAAACCAACATAAAAACATGTAATTCCTACTGCAATAAGAGAAACTCATGCCACCCTTTCCTAATTCATCCACGTGTGCTAGCCAAACTAAAGACACGATACTCAGTCTCCCTGACAGAAAACTACTATTTATTAGGAGTGAAATCTACACCTAAGCATTATACCTCAATCTAGCAATACTACATTTTATACTCTTTGGATGACTGAAATTTTAAGAATATAACAGAGTTATGTCAATAGAGGCATAATAGTGTATTTCTGTAATCCCAGAACTTCTGGAGGCTGATACAGGAGAACTCTAATTTTAACCCAAACTGAGAAGCTTATCAACTTCTCAAGACCCTGTCTTCATATATTTAACTTTTTTAAAGACTAGAAATGTAGCTCCAGTGCAAGGGCCCTGGGTTCAATCCCCTGCACTGAAAAAAATATAATTATACCAGCTCTTAAGACAGTGTCTTACAAGCAGGATGCAATACACTGATTGTGGTTGCCCTTTTTCTAAGTTTTTACCCAGTTCCTACTAGCAGAGATGTAAGATCTAATTGACATCACTCCATATTCACTATTTCAAAAATTTGTTAAGTGGCATGACTGCTTCTCTATTTATAGTATTACAACATGTATTATAGCAACACCACAATCTAGAAGATTTTGTTAGATATTTATTCTCTCTCTACCATAAGCAAAAATATTTTTAAAGTTAAAATACAAGCATACTTTAAAAAAAAAGAGACACACTATACTGGCATTACCTTTAGGATCTGCTACCTAAAATACCTGCCTCAATTATTTTTGTTTTAAATAAATAACATTCACATTACAATGAAGGATGTTTTGAGACCTTCTCAGCTGCTTTGAAGAGGCCCTATTGCTACCCAGGAGCCCAGTAATCTGTAGCTCACTGCACTAGCTCAGGGGTCGTAAGACATTCTAAACCTGGAAGTAGGCAAAGTTTGGAACTTTCTATTCTCATCCCAGACAGTGTTGCATGATCAATTATAGAATGAAGAATTGAAGGATGGCATATCCAGAGCAGTCATCTATTTCTTCTATTTCCCACCACCTCTGATAAAAGGCATAGAGAACTGTTAGAATCTGGGTTAAAAAAAATAACAAATGAAAAAGTATTCACATATCCAGATAGCCAGATGCATCTCATAGACATTGGAACAAAGTACCTATGGGAATTCTTTGCATTAGTCTAGTAGGAATAAAAGGACATTCACTGTAGGATGGCTTCAATCTATATAATCTGTACCAGTCAGGAGCTCTTGGCTGTATCCATTGTAGGAGCCATTAAGGTAAGTAATTGAAATGTGTTCAGATCAATCATTTTATGTAGAACACCTTCATTACTTGCCGACGAATCTGTCGAGTCTTCACTCCATACACAAGAGGATTGAGAGCAGGTGGCACAAGAAGATAGAGAGTGGCCAGAAGAACATGAATGTGATGGGGCACATGGTGACCAAAACGGTGAGTGAGGAAAGAGAACATTCCGGGGATGTAGAAGACCAGGATGACACACACATGAGATCCACATGTGCTAAAAGCTTTGAGTCGGGCCTCACCCCCTTCTACCTTCAGCACTGCCTGGAGAATAAGGGTATAGGAAATGCTAATGGCCAAAACATCCAGCCCAACTACAAGCAGTGCCACTGCGAGTCCATAAGCTTTATTCACTGTGGTTTGTGAACAAGCAAGTTTTACCACAGCCATATGCTCGCAATAGGCATGGTGTATGATAGTAGCCTGGCAGAAGCTGAGTTTCTGCAAGAGGATGGGAAAGGGAATGAGAAGAAGTAATCCACGCCCCAGCACTGCCATTCCAATGTGCCCTATTACCCCTGGATGCAAGATGGTGGAATGATGTAGAGGGTGGCAAATGGCCACATAACGATCCAGAGCCATAGCCACAAGTACACCTGACTCCATGGAGGAGAATGCATGAATAAAGAACATCTGGGTCAGGCAGACAATGTACCCAATCTCGTGAGCATGGACCAGAAGCACTGCAAGGGCCTTGGGTGCAGTGGAGGAGGCCAGGACTAGGTCGATGGCAGCCAGCATGGCCAGGAAAAGGTACATAGGTTGGTGCAAGGAAGAATCAGTCCAGACAATGAAGAGAATGATAATATTACCCACTAAAGCCAGGAAGTAAAGGACACCCAGGGGCAGTGCTATCCAGTGCTGACTTTCCTCTAGACCCGGAATACCTACAAGGAAAAAAGAAGGCTGGGGTAGCCTCCAGCTGGAATTGCTGAAGGCCATCGTCAACAGCTTAACAAGAGAAAAGAGAAAAGAAACCAATGTCATGATTGCTCCGTTCCTGATATATTATCACGTTGGCCATATCTGGTTACCATCTTCATGAGAATGAGGAGGCTTAACCTGTAACATAAGGAAATAAAGTTAGATACAAGGAAGAAATTTCCTTTTCTGAAGCCAATCTTTGTATAATTGAGTCCTCCATATGTCTAAATTAGGATAAGTGTAATTTCACTTGGCAATAAGAGTAAATTAATGCTGGATTGGAAGAGATGCTTAAACTCTCCCATTCAGTCACTTAGAGTATGGAAGTATCAACTTGAAAAAATTATCTTTATTAATCTCTGGATGTTACTGAACACTGTAAGCAAGTTTGTTGCTTTTGAAACTATTCTCCCACAGTTTCCATGACCTAATATTCCACAGCTGCTTTCAGTAGCTTCCTGTAGCTTCACCATCTTTCCCATCTCATTATAACCTGATTCCAGAGTTCTACCCTCTCCTCCTTTCCCTATTCCATATGTTATCTCTGAACTGCCTTCGTCCATTCCCATGGTTTTAATTATTTATATATTTTCACTTATTCTAAATACACTATACACTCAACATATTTAAGACTGGATAACCTACCTATTGTTCCCAATCTACTCTATCTCTTGACAAACTTTTTATAAATTACATCACTACCTACCCAACTTGATCTATAAACTTGGAAACTATCTTTACTCATTCTTATATATCACTCCTATTACCCTTCACCAATTCCCATTTCACCATATTTTTACATCTCTTATACCTCTTTTTCTCAACTCCCAACATCACTCACTGCCTTACTTCACACTCCCAACTTCTCTTACCTGGATTGTTTCATTAGGTTTTTCTGCCTTTACTATGAGCCCCTACCCAATCTATTTTCAGCCCTGAAATTACAGATTTTCCTGAAGTACATATGACACCATGCTGCTCCTGTGGTTAAAATCCTTCAGTGAATTAAATGCATAGAATAAAATCATACACTTAAGAAATGCATACAAGGTTTTCAAAGGTTATCTTTTGAGTATAACTTTTGTCTTACAGGTAACATATTCCTGCATGTATATTCTACCTTAACTTCTATAACATTTATGGAGCTATATGAGTGCACCATCTTATTTTGCCCATGTCTTTTGTGTATTCTTTCTTCTTCTTACTTTATCAAAATTGATTCACCTCATTCCTCAAGAGTCAGGGCCCTCTCCTTCTTCCCCTTGAGAAGGACTCCTTAACTGTTTTAGATCAACACATTGTATCAGGAGCTCGTTATGATGCCCTTTTGTTCATCCATAGCTTTCCGATATATCACTATTGTAAAAACCCTTTCAGTGCCTTAATGCTTTATTTTAAGAGACAGAGCCATACTTCATTAACCTTGATAATCAAAATCTAGCATCATAACAAGATATACTATACTAGCTATTGTTTTTATAGTATCTTTCTTCGAAGTTCTGTACCAGTTCTGCTGCTTTGTTTTGATTGACTTTGTTCTGTTATGTCCTGTTGGATTTTACTATCTTTAAAATAAGAAAAATTTTTAAAAAAATTGCAGTGAGATAAATAAAACTTTGGATACAGAAAATCTTGGGTTTAAACTCTGTTCTTTTCATACTCTAGGAATAAAACTGGTAGGCAATTTAAGCTAAGTCTTGAATTATTCATCTAATAATATAATAAATATTAATTTGGCAGGCTTATTATAAATATCAATTAAAAGATGTATGTAAATTCTTGATATGTTATTCTGTAAATGAGAGTTATCCTTATCATGAACATCAGCATTAAAGGTTAAGTATGAGATCACAGGCTTCTCTTTTTTCATTGCCTCCATGACTACCCTCTGTTTCAGTTTTTCAATATCTCAATCTCTCATCATGACTGTTATAATAATTCAGTGTGTCTGACATCTTCAAGTACCAAATAAATAGATGATTTGTATAAAGTTATCTATATGATTCACCTCCTCTCAAACATCGTAGCAAAAAACCTGAAACCACATTTGGTTCTGTGTGTTTGTCTTAAAAGATAAGTGCATTCTGAAATAGTATCTTCAAATATTGAGGAGTTCACACGCAAATGTAAAGTTGAAGTTCGGATTGTCTTTTTTCACGTGGATTGCACATCTATAGCTTATCCAGTGTATTTTTCAAAAGTCAATAGTGGCAATAATATTACCCTAAGATTCTGATCATGATAAGCATAAAATGTGAAATGCCTTGTTGGCATGTAGCCTTTGTGTTTTTTCCAAAGTCAGTAGCCATGACATTTATACTAAGACCTCCAGGAGAATCTCAAAACTATACAAAAATTCACCTTTCAGTGCTTGACATTCCACAGAGAAAGTTGATTCTCTTTCTTAGCTAATTCTTTTGCCTCAAGCTTCAGCCCATATCTCATTTTTAGCTTAGCTGTCAAAGAACAGCTGGTCAGTTGTGGGGGTACCCATACTTTGACAGAAGCAGGTCAGTGCGGGTGTGGGACTGAAGAAAAACTACTGTGGGTGAAGGAGAAAAGCACAGATATTGGTCCCTGAGAATACCTGGTTCTTTATGCTGCACAATGTGTGAACCTAGAGAAAGAACCTTGAGATGCTTGTTAAGTGTTAAAACCCTAAGTAAATAAGAGATTCTTCATGATCCTCAGAGGAAAAGCAGAAGAGACTTTATTCCCAGGAACCTAAGGGCAAAGATGTGTTTAACTCTTTGCCAAGGAAGAGAGAATAATTGGCACAGAACTGATATCATTTAACTCATATAGATTCAGTGCAAATCACCTGTATTTTGTGAAGTTGTGCTTGAAGTCTGTAAGGCAATATGACATGTCTAATTTTCTTCCTTAAAATAATCCCTTACTGTTTTGTCATTTCTAAGATTGCCTTATGCTGTAAAACTACTAGGTCAGTCCCTAAAGAGTAAGGACTCTGCCTTACAGCAGTCTCAGTGCAAGCTCCAGAAATAACTGGAATCTAGTTGGCACTCAGTAACATTGGATAAATAAATTAATATCCATATGAATAAATTAATGAATTAAGTAAATAAGTATATGGGTATCATAAAAGAACTAGGAATTGTGGAAACTTAGCAAGGCAGAGATTGAACTTGAAGGACAGGACCAAGGTGACTCAATGTTCCTCACCCTAAATAACACCCTGAGTGCTTCATGATATAATAGACTTTTCTGACTCTTTCTACCCTAAGTGGGTAGGAAAAGCTCCTAGATGTATGTCAGAAATGAAAAGTTCTTATGGTCACTAGTAGTCACTTCTTCCACTGTCTCTAAGTGGGCAAGAAGGCTCCTCTCTGGGATGTGGTATGACTCTCTTTCTTTGATCTCTTTCTTAACGGTGAACTGGACTTCCTGAAAATGGGAAAAAGAGAAAAACAAGAACATAGCCAGAGAGATACTAGGAGAGGACACAGAAAATAGCAGAGCCATGACAATGATCATTAATAAGAACTGAAGATAAGGGAAATCAAGCATTCAGAGACGGAGCATCAGAAAACAAATCAAAGTTATATATTTATATAATATGCCTGACTAGGGCACTTTTCAGTCTCTGGGATTTATTTGAGGATGCATCTTTTAGTGTTGAGTCTGCAAGATGCAGAGAACTTGGAAAAGGAGAAAATTCCCACAGTCAGAAAATTTCCACCATATCTTCCCCATGCTCAGGTCTAGATGGTCTTCATCTCCAGTTTAAGCTCCATGGTGATCTTCTTTCCTAGCTTGGAAGTAACAGTGATGAAGAGAATTTTTCACTCACAAGGACTCATAGTAGTCTGCGAACACTAAAGAGAAAATCAAACACACCATTCAAAGTCTATGCAGCTAATGTTTCCAAAGACATGAAACATGACTCCTGACTCTGGCAAGCCTTGAATAAAGGAGCTGTATCCTCACACACTGTGTGAGTAGTGAGAATGCCAACCTCAGATCATGCTGAATGCCCCTGTAAGTGTCTCAAGATAATCCCGAAAGTTTAATGATATTGGTAGGTGTCTATGGTCTCATCAACTACCTTATATCAATGTGTTCTCCCCTAATTTCTGTCAGTATTCTCAATTTCCTTGACAATACCTATGTCAAATCAAAAGAGGAACAACTGCTCTAATTCAGAGGGAGATAAACTTGAAATTACTGAGAGGTATTAAACTAGAACTACACAAAACAAGACAGTAAATCCTCATCACAAAGACTGTGAGAAAACAAAAAGCCGGTTGCCAGTAGGCTTCCACCAACTGTAAGCCCGAAGCCTGAACTCAATTTCTATACCTGTTGTCTTTTTGCACCATCTCACCATTGGTTCTGTCATTTTTACCCTGAAAGTCCATTCTTGACGTTTCCCCAAAGCATGGATAGTAATTGTGAACAGGCACTGAGATAGTAGGATGCTATTATCAGTTGGCAGGTCCCAGAGGACTTAGAGAGACACCTGGACAAAGCCGAAGTTAGCCTGAGATTGGTGGGAGGCACAAGGAACTAAGGTACTACCCACAGGGAGAAGTGGTTGGGCAGGGAGGGAGAGCAAGTAACGGACCCGTACCAAACCAGGTGGCTCATCTCTGTCCAGTGTTAACTATCACCCTTAACCCTGAAAGCTTTGCTAGAAAATATCATTTTCTGTCAGCTGGGAAATCTCAAACTGCAACAGAGCTCAGATTTCTCACTCTTGCAGAACAATCTTAGACTTCAGTGATGCTATGCTTCACTGTGTTTTTTCTTCTCAGTGCTAGAAACTGCTGGCTGCTGGAACCTCATAACTGAGTCACTTTTGTGGAAGAATAAAAAAGACTGCTTCATCCAGGGCTATTTTTCCTTCTCCTTTCCAACTAACACACAATCACTGATGATATAAGGATATAAAGACCTAACCCACTTTATTCAATTTAAGCAGCACTGAAGCATCATTCCAGCTCAAGAGGTCCCATTGTGCTAGCTTGAAGTACCTGAGAAAACTGGGTCATAAGTTAACTTCTTTTTGTGCTCATCCTACTCTTCTCACTCCTGGATAGTCACTGTTTACATATATACTTCTCAATAAAAGTCCTGTGTGTCAACCTCTGTTTCAGAGTCCATTTCTGCTGTTCTCAACCTAAGACAACTGTTAGACGAGCTGAGTGCTTTGCTTATCATGTGTGGAAATGTGACCACTCAAGGACATCAATGCCATTGCTGTAGCAAGTGTTTGATGAGTAAGGCTCTTCAGAAAGTCCACTTCAGGAAATTCCCACTGAGACAGGCTGAGTCTTCCTCTGCCATGTCTCCTCATTACCCTGAAGATCCTTATCATGGCCCTATCTTTGACTAAAGTAGTTAGCATTCCACCCAGCATGCTTCATTCTCCTTGAGAACCATGCCTCAAGTACATAAGCCTTTCATCCAGTCAACAAGTATTTCACTCACAGCTGGAAGAAAGCCTTCTTTATTCAGTAAAAATACATTTTCCCTAGCTTACAATTTTTCAGTGTTAAAAAGGTACAAAACTTATATGTACATAGTAGGAACCAGGCAATTTTGACTTTTGGTCTTTTCCAGACCAGCAATATGTAATAAGATGTTATTGTTGGGCAGCAGCAGTGAGTTGCAGCTCCCAGTCAATCACACAATCATGAGAGTGAGCAAGTGATATTCTGCAGTGTACTGTGCTGCTAGGCTAGGATTTTCAACAGGTTAGGTGTATTAAACACATTGTTAACCTATGGTCTTTTCAATTTGAGATGGGTTCATTGGCACATAATTTCATTGGAAGCCAAAACCAACTGTTTTCAATATCTATCAACTCCAAGTACTCCACTGATACTGAAAAACTAAATAGTATCACAAAACAGTCCTTGTGAGTCATTGGATGATGTGTATTAAGTACATTATCACATAAGTAATTAATAGCATTTATAAGCATTTTAGGGTGTTGGGGGCTCCGCGACCCCGGAGGAGAACCAGAATGGGTCCAACCAGGCCCCAACTCTCTGGGACCACGTGGCGACAGCTTACATCAAGGGAGAACTGATCTGCCTTCCAGGGTTGGGGGCTCCGTGACCCCGGAGGAGAACCAGAATGGGTCCACCCGGGCCCCAACTTGCTGAGCCCATGTGGCGCCAGCTTACATCGAGGGAGATCTGATCCACCTTCCAGGGTTGGGGGCTCCACGACCCCAGAGGAGAACCAGAATGGGTCCCACCGGGCCCCAACTCGCTGGGACTGCATGGCGCCAGCTTACATCAAGGCAGAACTGATCCACCTTCCAGGGTTGGGGGCTCCGCAAACCTGGAGGAGAACCACAAAGGGTCCAACTGGGCCCTACCTTGCTGAGCCCGTGCGGGGCCAGCTTACATCAAGGGAGATCTGATCCGCCTTCTGGGGTTTGGGGCTCAGCGACCCCGGAGGAGAACCAGAATGGGTCCAACCAAGCCCCAGCTGGCTGGAACCACGTGATGCCAGCTTACATCAAGGCAGAACTGATCCGCCTTCCGGGGTTGGGGGCTCCGTGACCCCGGAGGAGAACCAGAATGGGTCCAACCGGGCCCCAACTCGCTGGGACCACGCGGTGCCAGCTTACATCAAGGGAGAACTGATCCACCTTCCGGGATTGGGGGCCACAGGACCCCCGAGGAGAACCAGAATGGGTCCAACCGGGTCCCAACTTGCTGAGCCCGCATGGCGCCAGCTTACATCAAGGGAGAACTGATCCACCTTCCGGGGTTGGGGGCTCCGTGACCCCGGAGGAGAACCAGAATGGGTCCAACCGGGCCCCAACTTGCTGAGCCTGTGCTGCAGCAGCCTGTGGGCTCGGAATCAAGGACATCATCCATCCATCCCCCCGCTCCCCGTTAAGCAGTCTGCTGGCTCTGAGGTCTGGTTAGATGGATTGCAACTAAGGTACATAAAGCAACTAAACGCTAGTGTTCTTTCATAGATTTTGCAGGCCTCTGATCGGCACCCTGAATTTCTCTTTGCATGATGACAGTAGGCAATGTTGCAGATACGGGGGACTCTGTTCTGTCTTTTCTTTGAGGACCAATGTGGTTCTCACCAGTTTGCTTTACTCTGATCATTATTATTTTTCTCTTTTTTTCCTTTATTTTATATTCTGTTTTTTATTGATTTTGTATTGTTTTGTTTTTGGTTCAGTTCTACCCCTGTTGGAATGGTCAGCTAATCTGAGGATAGCAAGGTATGTTATAGGAGCTATTGTACTCACATTATCGGTCTTCAAGGTTCTGTACCAGTCCTACTGCTTTGTTTTGATTGACTCTATTCTGTTGTGTTCTGTTGTATTTTACTATTTTTAAAATTTAAAAAAAGCATTTTAAATTAAGACTACAGCATGTTGAATGTACACCACAGGAAGAGCTTTCACATCTAGGGAGCTTACAAAAGACCTCCTTAATCCAATTTAGGAGTCAAAATAACTGGTTAAAAGTGAAAGGGGGCGTAGGAGTCAGCTGAGTGTACAAAATCTGTAAGCCAAGAAGAAATCTGGTATTTTCAAAATTCAGAGTGGTAGTACTCTGGAAATAAGCCTAGTGGTTCAGCAGGAACCCTGGCATACAGGATCCTTTAGTCCATGTTAAAGAGCTGTGGAAAACCATGAAGGATTTTAAGCAGAGGATTGACACATGATCTCATTGAGAAAGTATCATCCTAGGAGAATGGATAGAAAGTGTTAAACAAAGAAACAACCCATCAGAATATAAATGCAGAGATCTCTAGAGAGGTTCAGGGACATGTCATGGGAATGGTACATAATAGAAATCTTTGGGGATAAAGAAACCAGGAACATGAAAAGCCAGAGGGTTTAATGAGCCATCCACGTGAATACTAATGTTTCCTATCAGGATCATGGGTAGCCAAAAAATAGAGAAGATCTTGACCATGTCATTATTTAATGAAGGTGAGTAACAAGGAGAGGCAACATCAAGTGAGAGCAATACAGGATGGTAAACATGAATGGCATGAATCTCAAAGGGCACTAGTCTGTGCTTGTTTGTTAGCTTGTCTGTTTTTACAAGAAAAACAAGTGAGCATTGTATTTCGGAAGAAGCACATGAAACTCACCACTAATCCAGAGATAGAAATGGTCTGAGAAAATAAAAGTTCCCTACTAAGTGGGAAGTACAACATTTTCATCTGAAATAAAATGGGAATAATGATGACACTAGCTCAGTTGCATTTTGAGGACATTAAATGAGAGCATATGCACAAAGTCTTTATCTCAACGATTCGAGATGCCTTGGAACAAGAACCAAACACAGAAAAGCTGCCCTTATTAATAAGTTTTTTTTCACTATCATAAGGTATTCAGAATAGAATTGTCTAAAATTAGTTCACCCAAAGGACTTAGAGACTTCTAGTCCTTTGATGGTACTTGTTTCTTGATCCTCACCTGCAGATCTCTGTTCTGCTCTCACGCATGGAGTAGAACAAGGATAGGATCAGCCTGCACTTCTTGCCCTGGATCAGAAGAGCTGCCTCCTTTCCAATAATACTGAAGACTAATATTTAACAAAGAGTATTTAACTAAAGTATATAGTATAAGGCAGAAAGATTTGAGGAAGATTCCTCTGAGGCACAAAATGTAAATTGTACCACCTTCCTTCCACCATAGTCTTATAGTCTTGCAAATGTTGGCAATTCATAGTATTCTTTCATTGGAACCCAGCTGAGGTCCCACTTCTGAGAATCAGTGCTGTGTGTCTTGGAACTAATCCCTGCCACCGCACCATCACATTGTATTGTCATTTTTGCACTTTTGAATTCATCTACCTTACACTGAAAGCCTAGTGAATACTTAAGATATGGAAAATAATGAAGAAAAGAAAAAGGGGAAATAATGAAGAAATGAAAAAAATAAATGCTCTTTTTCCATTTGCTCTATACTCAGACATAGCAGTGCATCTATCTTATAAGAGTATTCATGCAGTGTCCAAAATACTACCATTAGTAAATCAAAACTTTGAAAAGACTACGTTAGAGAGATGTTAGTCTTAATGATAGTAAAGGCAGTAGTATTAACAGTGATTATGATGACAATGGTTCATTTTATTTCTTTTTTTTTTATTTTAAAGAGGATAAAACCAAGGAAAATAAAACACAATAAAACCAATCAAAATGAACCAGCATAAGTGATACAAGTCTTCAAAACCTTACAAAATCAACAATAGTTACCATAACTCCTTTCAATGTCTTCAAAATACCTGCAGATACCTTTGGATATAGTAAAAATTGAACAGAACAGAATAGAATAGCAACAATAAAAACAAAACAATGAATGCAATAAAGGACTTCAAAACAAGCCAATAGTAAACCCAAAATGGCTACCATACTATGTCTTGCTATCTTTCAAATAGCTGCTCATGCCCTCAGATTTAACATAGTCAAACAAAGTTAAAGAGAATAAAACCCAACCCAACAAACAATGAAAATGATATGGTTTCCCAGCAGGGACTGCCTCCTGTTGAGGCTTGGTTCTCTCCCTCCACAGTCCATGAATGGTGCTGACTTGTGGAGAGAGGCTTGGGTCTGGCTGTCCCCACTCCAGCAGCAGCCCATGCATGGTGCTGGTTTCCAGGCAGAGATCACCTCCTGGTGAGGCCTGGTTCTCTCCCTCCGCAGTCCACAAATGGTGCTGACTTATGGAGAGAGGTTTGGGTCTGACTCCATTTTATTTCTTCAAATATAAATACACCGAACGCTTATTGTGGAGATTTGTGTGGCCATTTATTCAAAATCACCTATCATATTAATGTGACTAATGAAGAAATACGCTAACAGTAATACAGTCCATTAAAATAAGAATTATTTATTAAATCAACACTTACAGAGAGCATATCATGTGCTAGGAACTACACTTAAAATACAGCAGCCATTATCTGTTAGGTAGGCAAGACAGAGATCATTTATCCAATCAAATATATATATATAATTATAAATTATGATGGATAATTAAGTATACACAGTACTCTGAGATCAGAAAATGAGTGATTTTATGTTTAAAAAATCTTCTCTGCTGAAATGAGGTTTGTTCAAGATGAATAGATAATCTAAGGATAAAAACAGGAAGTTGTATTACCATGAACAGAGGCTCAGTTAACCCTGGCTGGAAACAACATACACATTTGAGGAACTTAGAGGAGGATATTTATATACACTAGGGATATATAACACCCAGACCACATCATCTATTTCAAAAATATGAAAAATTTAAGAATACACCAACAACAGGTGAAATTAAGTACCAATGGTAGGACTTGAGAAGGGAAAAAGCAAGAGAGGAAAGAAGACAAGAAATAAGTAGGCAGAAAAAGAATTCAAAAAATAATTATTGTATGGCAATAAACTTAGGAGTTTGATTAAGTGAAGTCTCTGCTCTTGAGACTAAAAATGAAGAAATAAAAGCTATCATTATTCTCAAAGATTAAAAATCTATAATACTATAGGGAATTGAGATGAGTTGTGTATATTTACCAACTTCATATGAGAAAGGTAAACATTGTGTATTGTAAACACATGCTAATTAAAAAATAATACAAGAAGAGGCATCAAAAGTTATCCATCTCAAAAGCAGACTGAAAAAATACATGGAATAAAGAAATTCTTGTTTACAATTCTGGAGTGAGGCAGAACGTGAATATTTTAGTTTCTTTCATGAATGAATGCTATGCTATCTCCATAATTTGCCACTTTTCTTTCTCTGAAGTTGAAGTTTCCCTGGTGGTCAGGGTTGATACACTCTCACATACAGATTGTGAGTGACACGATGACACACAGATCCATTTTTTCTTATGTCTAAAATAGGCATCCAGGTCATCTCTCACTAAGCTCTTAAATTACTTGAATCCAGTTCTATCAGTTTTGCTTCTTAATTAGCATTTGTAAATTCATACATTTATATTATTAATACAAATAACTATAAGTTTTTAGGATAGGACACAGCACAAACAGATTTTTGATTGGTCAGTTGAGACATCACAACCCTTCTTCATCTTTCATCCCAATATCTAAACATCACAGAAGACATTTCTCAACTTACAATCACTTAAAATAACTTCATTTGCTTTATGTTCACTGTCCTCACCAGCTAAGTAATGTAGCTGTAGGGCTTCCACACCATGGGGAAGTGCCACCCTGTCCCCTAAATTCCAACTAATGAGAATTATACTCAAGTGCGCTCAATCCATATGGAGCATAGAAGTGTGAACAGCTGCTCTCGAATCTGCTTGGTCTTGACTCCATAGACAATGGGATCCAGTGCAGGGGGCAGCAGCAAGTAGAGATTGGCGAGGATGACCTTGGCACCAGAGGCTATGCGTGGCCCAAAACGCTGCATGACTACAGAAAGAAAGCCCGGTCCATAGAAGAAAAGGATGACAGAGACATGGGCTGTACATGTGCTGGCTGCTTTACCACGTGCCTCAGGAGAAGGCAAACGCATCACTGTCTTCACAATCTGCCCATAAGAGTAGGCAATAAAGGCCACATCTCCCACACCAAGGAAGATTGCCACAGCAAAGGCAAACAGGTTGTCCACAGTTGTGGCCCCACAGGCCAGCTTCACTACTGCCATATGCTCACAGTAGGTATAAGCAATTGTGTGTGAGCCACAGTAGGGCAGCCGATGGGCTAAACTTGGAAAGAAAATGGTCAGTCCGACACCCCGCAGCATCACCAGGCCTCCGATCTTGGTGACAACATCTGGGGTTAGGATGGTTGTGTAATGCAAAGGGTTACAGATAGCCACAAAGCGATCCAAGGCCATGGCCACCAGCACCCCTGATTTCATGGCAGAGAATGCGTGAATGACAAACATTTGGGAAAGACAGGCATGGGAGTTGATAACTGTAGCACCAAACCAGAAAATGGCCAGCATCTTGGGCAGAGTGGAGAGAGAGAGGACCAAGTCAACAAAGCAGAGCATGGCAAGAAACAAAGACATGGGCTGATGAAGCCCATGTTCTGTCCAGATGAGAAAAAGCAAGACACCATTTCCAGTGAGTGCCAGGAAAAACATGAAGCAAAAGGGAACTGAGATCCAAATGTGGGCAGCACTCAGCCCTGGAATGCCAGCCAAGAAGAAAGTATGTGGAAAGAGATGAGAATTATTCAAAAGACTTAAAGTCATTATCCTACACCGAGGACAACAGGACCACTGCCAAGAAAGGTAGAGCGGTGAGGTTCAGTGAGGTGGAGAACAGACACGGGATATATGCGCTCACTGATGCCAGCACCACCACATCACGCTCCTTCATACTTCTCAGAGAAAAGGTCAGAAATAAATTTCAGTTTACCAGATATTTCTGCAAGTTCTTCAAACACAGGCTAGTTGGTTGGAAATACATGAGACAAGAACTTCAAAAACCAGGTTATTGTTCAATAACATTTTTGTCTCTTAAATGTGGTTATGTGAATTTCCCTGGATCACACATATTTATTCTCTTAATTCAGAGAATACCTCTTAATTCTTCCAAACTTCACTTGACTGCCAAGGTTACAGAATAATATATGTTCTCTAATGACTTCCAACACAGTCCAGGATCTTCTCTGGATAATTTCCATCTATTTTACTTGCTTCTTTACCCAACATCACAATAAACGCCCTCACCACCTCCCGGATCTCCCTGTCCTTTAGTAGACACTAAGTTACTGTTCACCTGGAATAAAAAGTCCCTCTTGGTAATAATAGTAATGTGAAGGCCAAATAATACTATACTGCAGTCATCTAATTGAGACTAGGAGAGAAAATTGGCAGATGTGACTCCCAGCAGGTTGCCACACTAAGAGTTTATAAGATTATTTTTGTGCTATGATATACCATGTTCGATACTATCAGTTCAATACTATCAGTGTTAACTATGCTATCAATTCAATACTATAGGATTGGAAAACTGAGCTCTGGAAAGAAGTAAGTTACCCAGCTTCACACCTCTTTATTAGTGAGCCAGACTACAGCTCACATCCAATGACGTCATCCTGTCTCTGTGTCGGCTGGGGCTCTTATAGGCCAGGGAAGAATCCCCCTGGTCCTTTGGACATGGGAAAGGGGAAGTACACAGAGATCAAATCATAGGACAGATGAGAAAAGACTTAGGGATAATGTGTCTCTCTAAAATCTAAATACCTGAAATACTCTGATCCTCTCATGTGAATGAAAAAACAAAGACATACAAATACCTGAATCCAGGTTCTGAATGACTGTGAAATGTAAGAAATTATACATGCTCTAGGCATAAAAGATATAGCCACATTGATCTTATAGACTCAGTTACAACAACAACAACAACAAAAAAAAGTATCTCAGCGTAAGAGAAAGATGTAGAAGACAGCCTGGTACACAGTTCAAGAAAGGAGAAATGGCACCCCTTTAAAGTGGCTGTTTCATTTTTCCCTCCAAAAGAAACCACTTAATCATATTCTATATTTTCAACAACAGTTGCTAAGACAGCGAAGTGAGTGACAGAAGGTGGGAGAGCTGGAAAGATGAGAAATATGAATGGGCCTAGAGTTCTGGTGTCACGGAATAGGCTCCAGACATGACCCTGGTTTGAGACACCTCTTCTGCCATATGTCTGCTGTGTGACCTGAAGCAAAGCATCTTTTCATTTTTCGAACCTGAATTTCTGCATCATGTGGACATTGTGAGTATTGAATGAGATATAATATGTAAAATCTTGCCAAATGATGAAAATATTTTTATTGACTTAGTAATAAATGGTATATTTTGAGCCGTATGGTTAGGAATAAAATAAACTTTAAAAATTGAGAGAGAATTCAAAGAGGACCAGATAGATACTTTCAAGGGCAGATGATATGTGACAGTAAACTGAATGAACCAATCAAAAACACATGTCCTCCCTCACAATGCCCCCTTCTTTCTTCTCAATAGAACACTATTTCCTTCAGCAATCTCAGAGTGTCGTGTTGGGAGGGCAAGTGTCAAGAAATAGGGCTTTGACCATCTGAACATCTGCTTCTAATTATCCTCAAAGCTGTCTACCCGTAAGCCTCTGTTTTCAGAATACTGAAATAATTATAACTGATGTCTCAACTATCCCCTCAGGGCTCAGAAGATGTCCTTTATTATATCCTCCTGCCTCAAGGAAAAGTCTGACCCAGTAAGCTTATCTCCTCTACCTCTATCAAAGAAAGACAATGGGCCTAAGAAAAGAGAAATAAGAAACAAAACTGAGATGTTCTCACAAATGTTTCCCTGTGACACACTCTGTGTCAAAAAAGACTAGATTCCCAAAAAGTGTCCTCCTACGCAAGGGCTAGAAGAAAGTCTGCCTAGTTTAGAGTAAAAACTACTAATATACTCAATCCCTCCCTTGCCCATTCTACAAAACCCAAGTCTAAATAGGTTTCTAACAAGGTACACAGTAGTGCCTGCAATTTTAACTTTCCATAGTAAAATTGAAAGCATGCAATTCCCACCCCAGATAAGCTAGAAGGCTCTCCAAATTTGAGGCTAGGGGGAAGTTAATATGTGGTTGTAACCTGTGTATGTCCCTTTTCTTTGGCCTGCCATTAGTTTTACTCACCGAAGTGCCTCATTGATTGACCTATAGTGGGGTAAGAATTTAAACTACCAGATCCAAGAACAGGGTGTTTAATAGGCACCTTAACAAACACTGTCTATAGGGATCCAAGGTGAGGTTTTTACCACCTAGAACCAATTAGTACTTCTACTTTTCTTCAAATAAAGTTCTAACAAGGTCCCTTCCTTTTATTGAGGCCCCAGGGAACAGCCCCAGCAGAGTATTTTGAACAACATACTCCAGGGTGCCTTGCCAAGAGGGCACCAAGGCCTTGAGACTGGGAACAAGGACAGGCTTCCTGTCATGAAAAATAAGACTGCCTGTTTAATGATCTGATATAGAAAGATCTGACATAGGGAAGGTGATGAAGAAAGCCTACAGGTGTTGCTATCCAAACTGTATCTGAGAATTCTGGCCCTTTTAGACTGGTCTTCCTATATCAAACTCTTCTCTACCAACAAAATCACTCCCGATAATACTACCAGATTGGTCTATGAGAGAATATCCAATAGTATGAAGGATTTGAACATTACATTGAGTCAAGAGAAATTGAAGAACTGAATGTGCTCAGCCTACACAGAAGATATATGGCAGCATGCATGATTCTTCAAGGATTCTTCAAATCCAGGAAAAAATTCCTGGTATGGAAAAAATGATTTGTTTTATGAAAGCGAAGGAAAAATCAGAACAAACATATAAAAATTTATAGCTTATAACTCAAGTGACTTTGCTTTTTCCGTATAATATTCTTAGAAAAAAAGTGGTTAAGCCAGGCATGGTGGTGCACTCCTGAAATCCCAGCAATTGGGAGGCTGAGGCAGGAGGATTCTTGCAAGTTCAAGACCAGCCTGGGCTGCAAAGTGAGCCCAAGGCCAGCCTGAACTGCATGGTGAGACCCTGTCTCAAAAAGACAAAAAAGAAGAAAAAGAAAGAAAGAAAGAAAGAAAGAAAGGAAGGAAGGAAGGAAGGAAGGAAGAAAGTCAGCACAGACTGTATTGAAAGGGAAGTGCACAGGGTTGATTAGGAATGGTTAGAGCCCTTAATAAGATCATCCATTTAGTAGGTTGTATTTTAAGGGTATGGAATAGCAGTACAGGAAATGAGAAGATATAACAGATCTCATTTTAGGTACAGGAAATGTCAAGAATTCTAACATTAAAAAAACCAATTTTCTGACCAAGAAGTCATGCTTAGGACAGATGATGCTATGATAACTTGGAGACGGCAGGAAACCATTATAATGAAGTAACAGAACACTAGTCCAGAAACTCAGTGGAGAAGAAAGGAGTAGGCAGGACAAGAACCAAGAGGACGGACAGGGGACTGTAACAGAAACCAAGACCTATAAAATTAATAAAAGTCTTAGACAAAGGACATTGGATTAATGTAAATGTGAACCACATGATTAAAACTCTTAAAACCTTCACCTAAAGTAAAAAATTCTAAAATAAAGAAAAAAATTAAAGACAGGTTATAGGAAACATGGAAGTAGATTTTGTGGAGATCAGAAGACAGTCTGGGGAGGGAGGGAGAGGGAAACATGGGGAGAGGAAAGAAAAGTTAAAATGATTAAAACGTGATATGTAGCCAGGCATGGTGGCACATGCCTGTAAACCCAGCACTTGGGAGGCTGAGGCAGGAGGATTTCTGTGAGTTCAAGGCCAGCCTGGGCTACAAAATGAGTTCAAGGCCATCCTGAACTGTATAGTGAGACCCTGTCTCAAAAAGAAAAAAAAAGGGATGTGGTATGTATATGCACCAGTAATATAATTATACATCATAAACATATACCAGTAGATAAAAAGAAAGACTGGGAAAAGACTATTTCACCACAGTAAGGAGTCCTTCACTTAGATCAATAATACAGATGAAAAACCATTTCCTGAATTCCCCTTAAGCTTGTTGAAAGAAATACAAAGATTTTAAAACAGATTATGTAGAAAATGCGCATTCAGTTATGACAGAGCACAACCACAGGTAGAATACAGGTACAAGCAGAGTTCTGTGGCCACACAGAAACAGACAGGTACCTTCATTAGACAGGAGATGTGGGCACTCAGGCCTTAATTCACATCCTGTCACCCACTAGAGACAGAGCCATCTATTTTGTCTATTATACCTTGTTAACGGTACGTGAGCTACACCCTTCCTTTATCTCCTGACTTATGCTGCAAGGACAAGGTGTACAGTAGCAGCAGAGGGAGCAGGGCTGCCACCATGTCTCCATGAGTGAGAATGGCCACTAGTATATAGCCTACAGGGAGGACATTCCCTAAAACATAACGCATAAGTCTTAAAACATACCATGCTCATGACCAGGTGGAAAAGTTCCACTCCAGTGAGAACATATAAGCTAATCTCATTCTTTTGTCTGATTCTCTTCATCAAAGCTGTGCTACTTTATTTTTATTTTCCCTTATTTTGCTTCATTTGCCTATGCCTCTTGCTGACTTATCCTGAAATTCTTTTTCTGTGATGAAAGGCAATGAATCTACTCTGTAGAGAATGAGGGTTTTTGGAGTCCCCAACTCTTTGAGGAACGACCTTGAGCCCCATTTGGTGACATGCCAAAGTTATGATTTCCATTTGAATTGGGCAAAAGAACCCATGGCTAATTAGAGACAATACTTTGAAGAGAGACTCTCTAATTATGTGTATGGGGATCAAAGAAGCCTTCAAAAATGAAGCAACTTTACAAAGAAAAGTTGAACAGCAGGAATAGAATGTTCTAGAATGAGGAAGTAGCATTTAAAAAATGATACTAGCCAGCTAGCAATACAGCAGGTCCCAGAGGTTCTGAACTCCACTCAGCCAGGAGCAAGGCCCCAGCACTATATGTCGGAGGCACGCTCTGGCTAGCCCCACACTCCAGAGGCTCTGAACTCCTCCAAGCCAGATGCAAGGTCCCAGTGGTGCCACACTCTGGGGGTGTGCTCCACCTAGCCACCTGGGTCCCAGAGGTTCTGAACTCCACCCAGCCAGGAGCAAGGCCCCAGCGCCACACTCTAGGAGTACATCCTTAGCTGCACAGAGGATCCAAGCTCTGCCCAGCCCGGCATCCCAATGCAATCCATCAGGGGAACAGTCGGCCAGATTCACAGGTCACAGAGGTAATGAGCACAGCCCAGCCCAGAGCCCCAGACCCACTCATCAGGAAGTGAGCAGCACAGCCAATGAGTCTTGGAGAATATGAGCTCTGCCCATCAGAGCACAAGGCCCCAGCTCCATAGTTCAGGGGTACAGCCCAGCTAGCAACACAGTAGGTCCCAGAGGTTACAGACTCCACCCAGCCAGAAGTAAGGCCCAGGTACCATATGCTGGGGACAAGCTCTAGCTAGCCGCATGCTCCAGAGGCTCTGAACACCTCCCAGCAAGACACAAGATCCCAGTGGTGCCACACTCTGAGGGCACGCTCCACCCAGCTAGGCATAAGGCCCCCAGCATCACACTCCAGGAGTGTGTCCCTCCTATCTGCCTGGGTCACAGAGGTTCTGAACTCCACCAAACCAGGTGCTAGGCTTCGGTGACACATTGGAGGTACATCACTGCTAGCTTCCTGGGTCCTGGAGGCTCTGAACTCCACCCAGCAAGACACAAGGTCCCAGCGCCATACCCCAGGGTACATCCCTGCTAGCCACGTGGGTTGTAGAGGTTCTGAACTCCACTCAGCCAGGTTTTAGGCCCTGGCAACACTCTCTGGGGGTGTGACCCTGCTAGCTGCAGGGAGGATCCAAGCTCTGCCCAGCCCAGCATTCCAGAACAAACCAGCACTGTACATCAGGGGAACAAGCAGCCACCCTCACATGCCACAGAACACAATGCTCCAGTGCTATAGTTCAGAGGTGCACCCCAGCAAGACAAGGAGATATTGGAGGATTGAAGCTCTACCCAGCACAGATTTCCAGTGCAATCCATTGGGAGGCTGCCTAGTCAGCCACACAGGTCCCAGAGGAAAATGACAAAATGAAAGAGCACGATGCAGTCTCACTCCTCCAGCCCACAAAGAACAAACCCAAGAGACACTAAAATGAAAGACACTGGAAGCCGCACAACTGGACTTTCTGAAATGATAGCAAATAAAGTAAAGAAACAACTCCATGAAACTATTGAAAAAATTGGATCAGAAATATCTCTCAGGTAAAAAATGAAATGACAAATATCATGAAATAAATGCTGTGTGTATCTCAAGAAGATCTAGATAAAAAATATAGAGGAACATGTGAAAATGATGGAATCTTTGAATGAACCATATAATACAGAATGAGAATGCATGTAACAGATTCAAAAGGATATTCAGGAAATTAAAAATTCCATTGAAAACTGGCAAAATCCATTGAATGAAGCTGAAGATAGACTCTCAGACCTTGAAGAAAGCATGGAAGCTTACAATCATGAAAGAAAAGATCTCTTAAAAATATCAAGGAACCAGGAAACAACAATTCAACAGCTGCAAAATGATGCAAAGTGAAACAATATAAGATTAATAGGTGTAAATGACATAGCAGAGGTCAACACAAATGACCTGTGAATACCATTAGCAGAAACAATAGCAGAAAATTTTCCAAACATGGGAAGAGAATCTGATATACACATAAGTGAGGCATACAAAACCCCAATGAGCCATAACCAAAATAAATCTTCACCCAGACATATAATAATTAGGATATCAGAACAAGAACAGAATACTAAAAGCTCTCAGAGAAAAGAAACAGATCACCTACAAAGTAAGGTCTATCAGAATCAAGACAGACTTCTCAACACAAACCTTCAAGTCAAAAAAGAGCTTGGAGTGAAGTATTTCAAATCCTGAAAGAAAACAACTTTCAACCCAGATTGATGTATCCTGCAAAACTATCTTTAAAAATTGATGGAGAAATAAGAACAACTGAAGAAATTCATGGCCATCAAACCAACACTACAAAGAGTACTGAAAGACACTCTAGAAAGAGACAAAGATAGCTATAACCCCAAGAACACCAGCAAAAGGAAACCACTAAGCAGGGCAAACAATTCAACAGAAAAAGTAGAAAACCAACAACATAAAGGTAACATGACAGTGATAAGTCAGTACATGTTAGTTATATCAATCAATGTAAACAATCTCAACTCACCAATAAAAAGAAACAGACTGGCAGAGTGGATTAAGAAACAAAATCCAACAATATGCTGTGTACAAGAAAAAATTTAAATCAAAAGAAAATTCACGGACTAAAAATCAAAGGCTGGAAAACAATACTCCATGCAACAGGAACCCAGAAAAAAGCAGGGGTAGTTATTTTGTTTGCAGACAATGTGAACTTCAAACCAAAAATGATTAAAAGAGATAAAGAAGGGCACTACACACTTGTTAGGGGAAAACTTCCAGAGGAAGAGATTATGACCATAAACATATATGCACCAAATATGGGAGCACCCAACAATGTAAGACAGATCTTAACAGACATGAAAAACCAAATAAACAATAATACAATTATAATGGGGGAACTTAACACCTCATTGTCACAAAGACACAGATCAGCCAAATAAAAAAATCAGCAAAGAAATAACAGAACTGAATCAAACTTGTGAACAAATGGACCTAGTAGATGCGTACCACGTGTTCCACCCAACAACATCAGAATACACATTCTTCTCAACTGCACACGGGTCATTCTCTAAAATAGATCATATACTAGCCCACAGAACATGCTTAAGTAAAGGCAAAGGAATTGAATTAATTCCATGCATATTATCTGACCATAGCACAATAAAATTGGAAATTAATGACAAAAAAAACTACAAGAACCCCATAAACAAATGGAAATTAAATAACACTCTCCTAAACAACCAATGGGCCACAAAAGAAATTAAAGAAGAAATTAAACAATATCTACAAATAAACAAAAATGCAAATACAAATTACCAGAACCCATGGGACACAATGAAAGCAGTCCTCAGAGAGAAATATATAGCACTACACTCCCATATCAGAAAAACAGAAAGGACACACATAAACAACCTAGTGCTACACCTCAAACTTCTAGAAAAAGAAGAGCAAATCAAGCCCAAAGCCCAAAGAAGGGAGGAAATTATAAAGATCAGAGCAGAAATTAATGCAATTGAAACTAAGAAAGCAATACAAAGAATTAATGAATTGAAGAGTGGGTTCTTTGAAAGAACAAACAAAATTGATAAATACCAAGCCAACCTTACCAAAAAGAGGAAAGAAAAAACTCAGATTCATGCAATAAGAAATGAAAAGGGTGAAATCACTACAAAAGGAAATACAGAAGATCATCAACACCTACTTCAAAAACCTCTACTCACACAGATTCGATAACACGGAAGAAACAGAAAGATTCCTAGAAACCTATGAATTAGCAAAGCTGAGTCGAGAAGATGTAAAGCTGCTGAATAACCCAATTTCAGTTAATGAAATTGAAAAGGTAATTAGAACCTTATAAGGAAAAGCCCAGGTCCTGATGGATTCACTACTGAATTCTACAAGAGATTTAGGGAAGACTTAATACCAAACTCTTCATTGAAATTGAAATAGATGCAAAAATTCTCAATAAAATACTGGCAAATAGAATCCAACAAGTCATCAGGAAGATTATACACCATAATCAAGTGAGATTCATCCCAGGAATGCAGGGATGGTTCAACATACGCAAATCAATAAACATAATATACCATATCAACAGAGCCAAGGACAAGAATCACATGATCATCTCAATAGATGCAGAAAAAGCCTTCAACAAAATCCAACACTCACTCATGATAAAAATTCTATAGAAAATTGGAATACATGGTCTCTACCTCAACCTGATAAAAGCTATATATCATAAACCAATAGCCAACATCTTACTAAATGGACAAAAACTGAAAACTTTCAACCTAAAATCAGGAACAAGACAAGGATGTCCATGATCAGGAGTCCTATTCAATATATTTCTGGAAACATTATCCAGAGGAGTTAGACGAGAGAGAGACATAAAAGGAATAAGAATAGGAAAGGAAGAAGTTAAATTATCATTATTTGCAGATGATATGATACTCTACATAGAAGACTCCCAAAAATCCATTGAAAGACTTCTAGATAATAACCAAATTCAGTAATGTTGCTGGATACAAGGTCAATGCTCAAAAACCAATAGCATTCTTGTACACAAACAACAAACTCACTGAGAGAGAAATAAGGAAAACCACACCCTTCACTATAGCATCCAAAAAAATGAAATACTTAGGAGTCAATCTAACAAAAGAAGCAAAAGATCTATACAAAGAAAATTAAATTACTCTGAAAAAGGAAATCCAAGAGGATTTCAGAAAATAAAAAGATATTCCCTGTTCATGAATAGGAAGAACAAACATTGTGAAAATGACCATTCTCCCAAAATTGTTATATAGATTTAAGGCAATTCCAATCAAAATACCACTTGTGTACCCCACAGAGATAGAGAAATCATCCTTAAAATTCATCTGGAACCAGAAGAGACCTAGACTAGCAAAGGCAGTTCTGGGCAACAAAGGTAAGGCAGAAGGCACCACAATCCCCAACTTGAAACTATATTACAAAGCTACTGTGATAAAATCAGGATGGTACTGGAATCAAAACAGACATGAAGATCAATGGAATAGATTAGAAGATACAGCCACAACTACAAACACACTCAACCACCTCATTTTTGACAAAGGGGCCAAACATGTACACTGGAAGAAAGATAGCCTTTCAATAAGTGGTGCTAGAAAAACTGGCTTTTCATATGGTGCATGCCTATCACCATGCACTAAAATAAAGTCAAAATGGATCAAAGATCTAAATATTAAAACAGAGACACTGAATCTGCTGGAAGACAAAGCAGGTAAAAATCTTGACGACATAGGAATAGGCAGAGAGTTCATAAACAAAAATCAAACTACATGGGAAATACTTCCCAGAATCAACAACTGAGATCTCATCATATTAAAAAGTTTTTGCATGTCAAAGGAAATTTCCAACAGAGTGAAAAGAAAACCCATGAATTGGGGAAATATCTTAGACAACTGTCCCTCAGACAAAGGATCTCTATCTAAAACATATAAAGAATTTTTAAAAATCAGGCCCCTAAAATTCAAGGATCCAATCCGAAAATGGGCATCTGAGATGAATACACACTTCTCAGAGAAAGAAATACAAATGGCAAATAAATATATGAAAAAATGTTCAACATCAATGGTCATTCGGGAAATGCAAATTAAAACAGCACTGAGATTCCATCTCATTCCAGAAAGAATGGCCAACATCAAGAAATCAACCAATAACAAATGCTAGAGGGGCTGTGGGGAAAAAGGAACTCTTCTCCACTGTTGGTGGGTGTGTAGGCTGGTGCAACCACTGTGGAAATCAGTGTGGAGATTCCTCAAGAAGCTAGCATTAGAGATTCCATTTGACCCAGATATTTCGTTTCTGGGCATTTTCCCAGAAGAATTGAAAACATCATACCACAGTGATATATGTGCACCCATGTTTACAACAACACAATTTGTAATAGCCAAGTTTTGGAAACAGCCCAAGTACCCATCAATCAAGGAATGGATAAAAAAGATGTGGTATCTTTATACAGTGGAGTACTACACAGCTCTAAAGAAAGATTTCATCAAGATTTTTGTAAGTAAATGGACGCAACTTGAGACCATACTGATAAGTGAAATAAATCAAACTAATGTGTAAATACTGTATTGTCTCCCTAGTGTAAGAAACTGAAAAGGTATATGCAATCCAAAATCTACAATAAATACTGTGTAAGGGTAAGAAACTGCTCAAAGAGGAATAGTAATGGGAATAGGGGAAATGAGGAAAGAAGGAAGGAAAAAGGAAAAAGACATAAATTTGTGTGTGTGTGTGTGTGTGTGTGTGTGTGTGTGTGTGTGTGTAGGATAGCTGAAATGACTATACTACTAAATATATAAGTTACTGGAAAAAAAACAGTTAATGCTCATATGATTAGGTCAATTTTACATGCCTATATCTGTTAATCTAAGCAATCCTTTTGAAGGTAACACTATGCAATATTAAAGCCATTGTCAAATTCCTATCATGGGTGGGGCCGGGAAAGGGGTGTGGGGTGGGTACTGGGGAGCTCCCCCGGGGGAGAGATAGGCGCTGGGGGTCCGCGGAGGATGGCGCTAGGCGCCTCCAGACCCCTCAGAAGTGTCTGGCCTCCGTCCTGGCCCTCCGCACAGAGGGCAGGCTTTCCGGTTGTCCCCAAGGCTTCGCACCGCGAGGCGCGGCCCCAGGCACTCAGAGCCTCCCGGGTGCCCGGCGAGGGCCCCGCGGACGCCCCCAGCCTCCCCCCATGGTGCGGCCCGAGGATGCTGCCGGCGTCGCCGCGGAGCCAGGGCGGAACCTCCGGCGGCTCAGGGACAGAGCAGGGCGACCCGGTTTGGCCGCGGTCGGGGACTCGGAACCCAGGAGTTCGCCCCGCGCCGGTTCCGGATCTGCCGTCTCCGTCTCCGCGACTTCCTGCTCCGCGCGGGAGGCGCACGGCCGCCTGCGTCCTCGCCGCTGCTGCGCGGTACAGGCGCGGAGACCAGGGCTGGGGGCCGGAGACCGAGGACCGGGAACGGAGGACGCCTCTGCGGGAAGCCGCGCAGCCGTGTCGCCCGGGCTCTTCGCGTGGACCTGGAGTCCGTGACCTTTGAGGATGTGGCTGTGCACTTCACCTTGGAGGAGTGAGCTTTGCTGGATCCTACACAAAAGAGGCTCCACCGAAATGTGATGCCGCAAAACCTCAGGAATCTGGACTATGTAGGAAAACATCAACCCGCTGAGAATATTGAAGATAACTACAGAAATTCCAAGAGAAATGTGAGAAATCGAGTGTTAAAGATACTCAATGGACATAAAGAAAGTGTACAGTGTGATAAAATGATAAGCCAGGTTCCAGATCCTATTGTGAAGAAGAAATCTCTTCCTAGACTAAAACCATGAGAAAATGATGACATGCTTCACAGTGGAAAGACACCATATGCATGTAAACAATGTGGGATACTCTTTGATACTTTGAAGACATTTCAAATGCATGTATGTACTCATTCTAGAAACAAACCATTTGTATGTCAGCAGCGTGGTAAATGCTACTCTTTTCACTATTCTCTTGTATAGCATAAAAGGATTCACAGTGGAAAAACACGCGATAGATGTAAACACTATAAGAAATCATTTTCTACCGAGACGCATTTGCGCAGACATGAAGTAACTCACTCTGAAGAGAAACCCT